>KV006420.1:9851-29304 GCA_001598015.1 Dorcoceras hygrometricum
GTCTCTATTGTGTCAGATAGGGATTCCAGGTTTACTTCTGCGTTTTGGAGGAGCTTGCATGCTGCATTGGGGACCAAGCTATCATTCAGTACGGCTTTTCACCCGCAGACTGACGGACAGTCGGAGAGAGTCATCCATATTCTAGAGGATTTTCTGAGAGCCTGCGTGATAGATTTTCAGGGTACGTGGGCCTCTAGGTTGCCTTTGGTTGAGTTCACGTACAATAGCAGTTTCCAGGCATCGATTGGGATGGCTCCTTATGAGGCTTTGTACGGGAGAAGGTGTAGGTCTCCCGTGCATTGGGATGAGGTTGGCGAGAGGATTTTGACTGGGCCAGAGATGGTTCAGCAGACAATGGACATTGTGACCAGGATACGGGATCGGATGAGGACAGCTCAGAGTCGTCAGAAGAGCTATGCCGATCGGAGACGACTAGATCTGGAGTTTGCTGTAGGGGACCATGTATTTGTGAGGATATCGCCTATGAAGGTCATGATGCGCTTCGGTCGGAGACGCAAGCTCAGTCCAAGATTTATTGGACAGTTTGAGATTTTGGAGAGGGTCGGTACGTTAGCATATCGTGTAGCACTACCACCCAGTCTGTCAGCAGCGCATAACGTGTTCCATATTTCGATGCTTCGGAAGTACGTCCCGAACCCATCTCATGTGTTGGATTTTGAGCCGCTCCAGTTGGCACCAGACTTATCTTTTGAGAAGCGACCAGTGCAGATCTTAGCGCGAGAGGAGCGCAGACTTAGAGCGCGGAGGATTCCTATGGTCAAGGTCCTGTGGCAGAATCACTCAGCAGATGAGGCTACCTGGGAGACCGAGGCCGATATGCGGACACGCTATCCAGAGCTTTTCGGTACGTAACTCAATTTCGGGGACGAAATTTCTATAAGAGGGGGAGAGTTGTAACGACCAGAAATCCTAATTACGTGAATTGAATGCATGACTAGGAGGAAAACCTAATGTTAATATGATTTGCATGTCATGTATGTGATTATATGATGATTTTATGCTTTACGTGTGCATGTCACTTTACGGTACAATTTGAGATCGGTAAGCGGGGACGAGTCCAGAGACGACCAAATCGAAATATTTAAATGTTTCAGTCCTTAGACATATTTTAAATCAAAATATTTTTATTTTATGCACAATTTCCAAAATAATAAGATTTTATGCACGGTTATCGAGGGGGACCCGTTTTTCGCCTATACGGGCCATTTTATGACTTTTACCACACTTTTAAATTTGAGAGGCCTTATATTACGAAAATTAAAGGCTTAGAGGCTGAAATTTAAATGTTTTTAAGCCTTTTTAATTAGAGGATGGGCTAGTATGATGATGGGCTTTTATTTCTTTAAATAAAACAAGGTAGAAGGGCTTTTTAGTACATTTTTCATACACCCTTCACCTAATTTCGAAAATTACCCTAGCCTCTCCTCTCATCAGCCAACTTCAACCTCCATCCTCCCCAAGGTGACCAAACTCTTGTAAGTTTTGGATTGAAACTCTAAGGTGTGGTCTTCTCCATTGTCCTCCGCTCCGGTATCACGTATTTTCGCTTCTCTATCAATCAAGGCATGTTATATTCTTTCTTTTCTCACCATATAGATAATAATATACTGTTTTTACAAAGATTATGCATGATTTTTATGTGAATGTTTCAGATCTCCATGTTCATGTTCATGATCATACGTTTTCTTCATGTGCACCTCACGGTTTTGAATTGTTTTACATGGCTTCGGTTCATGGAATGATTGAGTGGTCTTGGCTCATTGTTAAGTGGTTCATGGTGGTCCTAGGAGTGGCTTGTCGTGGTTCGAAGTGGTGGAATTGTGGTCGAACCAATGGCTTGATGTCGCACACCGCGCAGTATGTGTTTGTGCGTGTTGCGTGCGTCTCCTTCCCAGCGTTCGTTATCCTTCGTGCGAGCTCGGTTGGGGCCATGGTTGGTCTCGTGGGAACCGCCTGGACCTGGAAATGGTCCAGCTGGAAGGGCTCCGGCAGTGGTGGCCGGAGTAGAGAGAACGATCGCTGATACCATCAGGTGGTCACGACGGCACAACATGGCTGGTGCGTCCACTTGCAGCGACTGTTTATCCCTGGTTAGGCCACGATTTGAGGCAAGATTGGTCACGTTAGAACCGCCTGGACCTGAGGGTGGTCCAGCCGGAAGGGATCCGGCCATGGTGACCGGAGTAGGGAGGTCGAGCGTGATGACTGGTGGCTGGTCGCTTCCCTGCATGAACCAGTGTGTGTTCTTGGCTTTAGGGTTTGTAGTGGGCTGTTTTGGTCCAATTGAATCGGCTGGTTCGATTGGGCTGAACCGGTTTTTCGAGTCTCGAGTCGAATATTTTAAGTCTGGTCCGATTTATTTTGTTTTTGGGCCGGGTAATTTTATTTTTAAAGCCCGGGTCGTTTTTACCGGGTCAAGTCAACTTTTATGTTAAAATTAGTTCGAGTCAAAATTATTTTTGGGTCAACGATTTTTAGTCAAAATCTATTTTTAAGTTGCTGGAATTTAATTAGATTGAGTTTTTAGCCATATTAGTGGATTTTGGGTCGATATTTATTTTAATGAATTTTAAGCCTGTTTTCTTCTTGGCTTTAGGGTTTGTAGTGGGCTGTTTTGGTCCAATTGAATCGGCTGGTTCGATTGGGCTGAACCGGTTTTTCGAGTCTCGAGTCGAATATTTTAAGTCTGGTCCGATTTATTTTGTTTTTGGGCCGGGTAATTTTATTTTTAAAGCCCGGGTCGTTTTTACCGGGTCAAGTCAACTTTTATGTTAAAATTAGTTCGAGTCAAAATTATTTTTGGGTCAACGATTTTTAGTCAAAATCTATTTTTAAGTTGCTGGAATTTAATTAGATTGAGTTTTTAGCCATATTAGTGGATTTTGGGTCGATATTTATTTTAATGAATTTTAAGCCTGTTTTCAACGATGTTGTGCCGAGTCCTTCAAATGATTTTAAAAAGGGTTTGTTCTTAGTTTTTGGGCCAAGATGAGTTGGGCTTAGAATTGTTCTAAGTTTGAGTTGAGGCTTTGGGGCTTAGAATTAGTGGGCCAGTCGCTTGAGCCAGTCCTTGACCGGGCCGAAGAAAAATAATGCATAGGCCCATGAATATACTTTTAATGTTATATGTATCAGGTTATGTATTTTAAGTATGTAATGTTTTAAGAAAATTAGAATATATTGATGGGCCAAGGTTTTAAAGTTGCATGATTTTTATGAAACGCATGCATCATGAAAGTTTAAATTATGTTAAGGCATGTATGAAAATGTTTTTGAGAAATTGAAGTGTGGTGGGGCAAAGTAACGATGGCAGTTAGCCGGGTAGCCGGGCTCGGGGATCCCCTGTTAATGTATAACGATTATGAGCCTATGAATCCATATGATCACGACATGGTGAAGTGGCAAGCATAGAGGTGTGAAATATAGGGATCCCGAGGTAAGGTCGGATGAACCACACCGCCACGTACGTTGGTTTATAGATTGATCAATCGAATTTAACGGCTCTCACTTCATGGATACGACTCACATGTTCTTTTTAGTTATGTTATGTATTATGCAATTCCTTAACATATATGTTATGATGATTTATGTACGACTACAACATGATTTAACGTTTTAAGGCCTTTTAATGCACGCAAGTCATGAAAATTATGTTTATACACTTATGTGCTTGTATGTGATTTTACTATATGTACCTTGTTATTAGCGGATATAGCATGCTGGGCCTTTAGGCTCACTAGGTTTATATGGTGCAGGTGAGCATGATAATGTAGATGATATTACTCCGACCGGCGGTGAGGACGTCTGATGCTCCGCTGCGGCTGTTACCCCGTGACCGCTTAGTTATTCCATGTTACCTACTTTAAAACATGTTCAGAGCAGTGTTATTCGCATGTAGTAAAAGTTGCTAGGAGTTCACTTGGAGCGAGGCTCAGTGATCGGGTGTATTCAGAGGCTGTGTACATCAAAGTCTTCTAGTGGAACCTTCCTGCAAAGGAAGAAGGGGAGACGTAGGATTTGATATCCAAATTTCCATAAACAAACTCTTGATCCCTGCACTTTTACTTTATTTGCATCGTATTTAAACTGTTCACTACTCAATCGGTTTATTTCCGCACAATTTATTGTTAACCGAGCAAACAACTTTAAACTGAGAGCCTCAGATCTAAGTTTAGCGAAGGCTTGTAAAATTGTTTTTAAGATTTCGAAAAATAAAAATTCAAGGAGTTCATTCAACCCCCCCCCCTCGGAGCTCCTAGACCTATTTTCGATCCTAATTGATCCTATCAATATTACAAAAAAAATGTAAAATCTAGCATACACCTAACATATTGGCCATTGCTATCGATCATCCCATAATTACTTTATTTATACATTCAATCGAATTAATTGACATAATGAACAATAAGTTAATTTAATCAAATCAAATTTGATTATTATCCAACAAAATCACATTTTAATTATAAAATCATATTTTGTCATTTTAATTGTTAAAAATAATTATTTTCAACACATATTAATTTAAAGGAAGAAAATTAAATTTTCATGAAATATAATTTTTCCCAAAATTAATTTTGAAAAAAATTTTGGGCTTCAAAAAATTTCAGGCCCAAAACCTCAAAATCATTCAAAATTAATTCTGGTCCGCTAGAAAAAGCCCGATAGCAAGTATCGGCCCTGAATTCCGACACGAATCCACAATCGAAAACAACTGGACCGTAGTGGAAGTTTAAAATTTTGTGCCCGAGAACGAACATTCACGAATAAAATTAAGACTAAACATGCATAGGATATATAGAAATATTATCTTTGACGACTTGGATCTCGGCTCCGACTATTCCTCAGAGGGAGATAGCCCTTCAACGGTTGAACAATCCAATCGTCTAATCCGATCCACGACCGGGATCCCGATTCCTTTGCTGGTTTCCACTAGAAAACCAGTAAAAGTTTCACGAACAGAATCTCCACATCAAGACGGTCGGAATGAATTCCGGCGGCGGAGGCGGGCGACGACGGAGACGATGTTGTCGGCAGGAGGAGGACGAGAGTGGAGGGGAGGGGAGGGTAGAGGAGAGTTGCCAACACAACTTGGTACAAATGAATAGCTCTTATATATATTTCATGGATTTAAATCGGGTTAATTGAATCAAGCCAGGCCCAAGCCCATCGCACATTGGTTTCAATTCAATCATAGTGGTGTCATCATAATCTCGATCGACGATCAGATCAGATCGATCTGCACATGTACATTACGATGTGAAAAAATTTTGAGGCGACCTAATCAAAACATAGCAGTTAGACACCTATCAGCTAAAAAAAGTCATACTTCCCCAGCCAATTTCGGAAGTCATACTCCCAACCTTCTTTATACTATACTCTAACTTTGAGTATAATTTCTGTGAGGAATCAGATTTTAGATTAGTGATTAATCGAATTGATATGGGATTATTCGCGTGGATTTTGAGGGTTTTATGAGAGAAATCTGATTCCAGTGGAATTCAGGCTTTAGTGTTAAGTTGTAGCGATAGCTGATGAGTTTGATCATTCGTTGAAGGCGTGGAAGTGATACGCCGTCATTTCGTGAAAACCAGACGTAGCGCTAATGCAAGGAATCAGACGTAGAGCATTTCAGACGTCAACGCAAGTCAACGGTACTGTAGTGAGTGAATAATGCGTCGTCGTTTTGATATTTAGTAGTAGCGCTTGAAGAGGAATCTGCTGACAGCTGAGGCGCGGGTGCGAGAATTGACGAGAACGCGACACGTGTTTGTCAACTTCTTGGTGTTAACTGCTGATATTGTAGCGCTATCAGCTGTTGCGTTTGTGAGGAATTGATTTAGTCGAGCGACCAGCTGTTGATTTGAGGAACCAGTCACTGATGGTGAAGCGACGTCGTTTTGATAAGTTGAAACGCAGCGTTTTGGGTGCAACACTTTTGATTAGCTGTTGGCAGCGAAGGTGACGCATTCTTGATACGTCTTCGTTTGAATTGTTTAGCGTGACCAGACGTTGGTTTGATCAGCTGTTGGCAGTGAGGATGACGTATCCATGATGCGACGTCGTTTTGTGTAGTTACGCATTGAGTTAATAAGCGTATTTCAGCTGTTGGTTGTTTTAGTAGGAATCTGTCATCAGCTGTTGGAACGCTGTGGCATCGTTTTGATTAGTTGATGCGGCGTCGTTTTGGTGCTTGAAGAGAAATACAACGTCTGACGGTTGCAGCTGGTTTCGTTGAGAGGAAAAGCTGTTTTCTGTTGTAAGATTCCTCCTGTATCGACGTCTGGTCATTTTGGAACACCAGCTGTTGGGTTGAGATATATAGATAAGTGTTGATCGACACTTAGAATTATTTAGAGCCCGACATTTCTTATCTTCACCTTCGAAACCCTCGTTTTATCTACTGTTCACCGAACGTTTCTTCCCTAGATTTCTGTCGATTGCCCTTTGTTTTTTATGATTTTGGTGGTGCGGGATTCCTTGTGAGTTGCTCTGTCGATTGCTACTCATTAGAGGTTGTGGAACGACTTGTGTAAGTGAGCGTGAAACTGCTGGTGTACGAGGATTTCTGGAGAAATCTGATTGAACGTTCTTTGATTGTTGTACGCGTCTGGGTAAGAATTTCCTGCCGTTCTAAGCTTAGTATGAACTGCTAGTACTTTGTTTAGAAGTAGAACCAGAGTTAGGTTCTTGGCCATAGGCAATATTATTGAAAAGTTCAGATGTGAACTGGATATGAACTATGTATGAGTTTCCTTAACAGATTTGACGTTCAGGATAGCTTCTATCGTGGTTGAGGAAGCCAGGTGAAAGCTGATTTGCGCTAGTGGATTGCCGTGCCTTGGTAAAAATCTGTTGAGGTAGAAATCAGCCGTTGGAGGTACGAATTGAGCATATTTAACAGCTTTGAGCATGGACATGGCTGTGATTGATGTTATGAAATCTGCTGATGTGATTCTGTGATTTTACGTGATACAGTTTGTTGAATTGTTTGAGTTGTACATTCTGTTGTCACGTATTGAATTGTTGAATATTGATTTGGCATACATGCATACATCTTGAGCCTGATTGACAGATTGATTGATGACCTGATTGATAGCCACAGTTTGTTGAATTGTTTGAGTTGTACATTCTGTTGTCACGTATTGAATTGTTGAATATTGATTTGGCATACATGCATACATCTTGAGCCTGATTGACAGATTGATTGATGACCTGATTGATAGCCACGTTGTGACTGGCCGATAGATGTGTCGTGCCTGAAAAGTCCAACGCTATCATCGGAGTGGTGACTACCGGATTCGAGTGTCTACCACCGAGCTGTGATGGGCTGACGGGCTCTGAAGATCATGGACCGATGATTTCCCCCGTTGATACACTGTGCGGGTATAGAGGCTGATTATGATGATTTTCTAGTTGATACAATGGTCTAGCTATCCGATCCTTGATAGCCCTCATGCATTGCATAGCATTGATTATAGCATGTTGCATGATTAGCTGTTTTCATAGCTCTTCGTACTAAGGCTTGACCTCGTATTTCTTTTCCTGCTTTTGTGTTGTTTGGGTATGTGTTATCCATTTGCAGGATCTTCAGGTAACCAAGCTGGACCGAGTGGAGTGCCAGCTGGTCGATCCCCGTTTCCTTGAGTCCTAGTTTATTTTATGATATGTATTGAACCGGGGGATGCCCCGTGTTTTATTGTATTGGGGATCTGTATTTGATTTGAGATTTGATGTTACCTGTTTTATATGAGTTTGAGTCAACTCGTATTTTGATTATGATTATTTTGAATGATGATTTTGAGTTCAGGCCCAAATGATTTCGAAAAAAATTTTTAAGCCCTATTGTATGCTTCCGCTATTATGTGCATATTTGTACTATAATCTTGAGTGATTAGCACGGGGCCTGACATTTTTGGTATCAGAGCTTAAACTGAGATAAGCTCAATTTCTTTTGATCACACTCGAGTCTAGGCACAGAGTTTTGATTTGATTTTGATTGACTATGTGACTTATGTTATCTTTTATCTGTCTAGTGATATATCTGCTGTGAGATCTTACCTCTAGACTTGTTTAGATGTCGCCGAGGAGAGGAAGAGGTAGGATGACTAGACGTACCGAGGAGGAGTCTAGGGCAGGTAGTGATGACGATATTCATCAGGTTGAGAACGTTACTAGACAGATAGGCGAGATGGAGTTGGTTTTAGCTAGGTTTCAGCGGACGAACCCTCCGACGTTTTCTACCGCCGAGGGTGGTGCGATGGCTGAGGCTTGGTTAGTTCAGATGGAGGAGTTGTTCGATACTCTGGAGTACGCTCCCGAGAAGAGACTGAAGCTGGCGGTGTTGCAGCTGAGAGACAACGCACTGCGCTGGTGGAGAGGTACTTCTCGTATCCTTCGTGATAGTGGGGCTGTGATCACTTGGGAGAGCTTCTGTGAGGCATTTCGACAGGAGTATATCCCCGAGTCCTTCTATAACAGTCGTGAGTGAGAGTTCGACAACCTGAAGCAGGGTAACATGCGAGTGGCTGAGTATGCCTGACAGTTTTCTGCTCTTTTGATCTATGTGCCACACGTAGCCAACCAGGAGAGGACGAAGAGGAACAAATTTCTGAAAGGATTGAGGCCTGATCGGTACCGGATGGTTTTTTCTGGTTCACCTGCGACCTATATCTATGCAGTGAACCAAGCGGTGGATATTGAGGAAAGTTTACTGGAGGAGGATGCTCCGACTCGGCTGACTACTGGACGCACCTATCAGCCTGTGCAGGATGCGTCACAATCTTTCCATTCTCCTCAAGGGTCGCAGCAGCAGATGAATCGCCAAAGGTTTTGACCTCGAGGGAAACAGTTCAAGAAGAAGGCGAATTCGAGTTCCTCTGGTTCTGTGAGTTCTGGTTCTGGCAGTGGTTCTGGCAGTGGTACTAGCGGCATGTCTTGTGGAAAGTGCGGAGGAAGGCATACGACTTCGCAGTGTCGTGGAGTTCAGGGGTTTTGCCATAACTGTGGACAGCCCGGGAATTTTCAGAGAGTATGTCCTTTGTTGAGGGGTCAGTCTTCAGTTCCTTCGCAGCAGGGATCAGCTGGTGCTTCTTCTCAGAGACCGCAGTTTCCTGCCCCTACCCAGCAATGTGCATTCCAACCCCGTGAACCTTCTAGGTTTGGAGCACCTTCGAGACCTCAGTTTCAGATTCCACAGCAGGCCCAGGCGAACGCTTTGACGAGAGAGCAGGCTGAGGAGACACCTGCCATAGTAATCGCAGGTACATGCTCTATTTTCAATTATCCTGCGAGAGTTCTATTTGACACTGGTGCATCACACTCTTTTATTTCTGAGTTGTTTGTTTGTGAGCATGGGTTGAGTTCTTCCCAATTGTGTGATGTTGTTTCCGTGTAGACCCCTGCTGGTGTGAGTATGTGGTCCCGTGAAGTGGTTTTGGATTGTGTGCTTCGATTTGATGAGCATGTTTTGGTGTCCAATCTGATTATTTTGGAAATCAGAGATTTTGATTTCATCTTGGGAATGGATGCATTGTCTAGCTATAAGGCTATTGTTGACTGCTTTCATGGTGTGGTGAGATTTCGCCCTGACTCGGGTGACAAGTGGGAGTTCTACGGTGCTCATTCACGCTCGAAGATTCCACTGGTGTCCACCATGGATATTTTTAGCCTGCTATCGCTGGATAATGTTGGATTCATGATTTATGCGCTTGACATTTCCCAAGATCCACGATTGGATTTGAGCGACATTCCGATCGTTCGAGAGTTTCCCGATGTGTTCCCGGATGAGATTCCTGGATTACCTCCGAGACGTGAGATCGAATTCCGTATCGAGTTGGTGCCCGGTACCATCCCGATTTCTAGAGCTCCGTATCGGTTGGCGCCAACAGAGTTGAAAGAGCTGAAGGATCAGTTGAGAGATCTCTTGGAGAAAGGCTTCATCAGATCAAGTATGTCGCCTTGGGGAGCTCCGATTCTTTTTGTGAAGAAGAAGGATGGATCTATGAGGATGTGCGTGGATTTCTGACAGTTGAATAAGGCAACGCTGAAGAACAAGTATCCTTGGAGTCTAGGGCAGGTAGTGATGACGAATTCAGTCAGGTTGAGAACGTTACTAGACAGATAGGCGAGATGGAGTCGGTTTTAGCAGGTTTCAGCGGACGAACCCTCCGACGGTTTTCTACCGCCGAGGGTGGTGCGATGGCTGAGGCTTGGTTAGTTCAGATGGAGGAGTTGTTCGATACTCTGGAGTACGCTCCCGAGAAGAGACTGAAGCTGGCGGTGTTGCAGCTGAGAGACAACGCACTGCGCTGGTGGAGAGGTACTTCTCGTATCCTTCGTGATAGTGGGGCTGTGATCACTTGGGAGAGCTTCTGTGAGGCATTTCGACAGGAGTATATCCCCGAGTCCTTCTATAACAGTCGTGAGTGAGAGTTCGACAACCTGAAGCAGGGTAACATGCGAGTGGCTGAGTATGCCTGACAGTTTTCTGCTCTTTTGATCTATGTGCCACACGTAGCCAACCAGGAGAGGACGAAGAGGAACAAATTTCTGAAAGGATTGAGGCCTGATCGGTACCGGATGGTTTTTTCTGGTTCACCTGCGACCTATATCTATGCAGTGAACCAAGCGGTGGATATTGAGGAAAGTTTACTGGAGGAGGATGCTCCGACTCGGCTGACTACTGGACGCACCTATCAGCCTGTGCAGGATGCGTCACAATCTTTCCATTCTCCTCAAGGTTCGCAGCAGCAGATGAATCGCCAAAGGTTTCGACCTCGAGGGAAACAGTTCAAGAAGAAGGCGAATTCGAGTTCCTCTGGTTCTGTGAGTTCTGGTTCTGGCAGTGGTTCTGGCAGTGGTACTAGCGGCATGTCTTGTGGAAAGTGCGGAGGAAGGCATACGACTTCGCAGTGTCGTGGAGTTCAGGGGTTTTGCCATAACTATGGACAGCCAGGGAATTTTCAGAGAGTATGTCCTTTGTTGAGGGGTCAGTCTTCAGTTCCTTCGCAGCAGGGATCAGCTGGTGGTTCTTCTCAGAGACCGCAGTTTCCTGCCCCTACCCAGCGATCTGGATTCCAACCCCGTGAGCCTTCTAGGTTTGGAGCTCCTTCGAGAGCTCAGTTCCAGATTCCACAGCAGGCCCAGGCGAACGCCTTGACAAGAGAGCAGGCTGAGGAGATGACTGCCATAGTGATCGCAGGTACATGCTCTATTTTCGATTATCCTGCGAGAGTTCTATTTGACATTGGTGCATCACTTTGATGAGCACGTTTTGGTGTCCAATCTGATTGTTTTGGGAATCAGAGATTTTGATTGCATCTTGGGAATGGACGTATTATCTAGCTATAAGGCTACTGTTGACTGTTTTCATAGTGTGGTGAGATTTCGCCCTGACTCGGGTGAGAGGTTGGAGTTCTACGGTGCTGATTCGCGGTCGAAGATTCCACTGGTGTCCGCCATGGAGATGTTTAGCCTGCTATCGTTGGATAATGCGGGATTCATGATTTACACGCTTGACATTTCCCAAGAGCCCCGATTGGAGTTGAGCGACATTCCGATCGTTCGAGAGTTTCCCGATGTGTTCCCGGATGAGATTCCTGGATTACCTCCGAGACGTGAGATCGAATTCCGTATCGAGTTGGTGCCCGGTACCATCCCGATTTCTAGAGCTCCGTATCGGTTGGCGCCAACAGAGTTGAAAGAGCTGAAGGATCAGTTGAGAGATCTCTTGGAGAAAGGCTTCATCAGATCAAGTATGTCGCCTTGGGGAGCTCCGATTCTTTTTGTGAAGAAGAAGGATGGATCTATGAGGATGTGCGTGGATTTCTGACAGTTGAATAAGGCAACGCTGAAGAACAAGTATCCTTTGCCGAGGATTGATGACTTGTTCGATCAGTTGCAAGGATCGGTCGTATACTCGAAGATTGATTTTTGCTCTGGTTATCACCAGTTGCGGATTAGAGACGCTGACGTGGCGAAGACAGCATTTCGGACTCGATATGGGCATTATGAGTTTCTGGCCATGCCGTTTGGGTTGATGAATACCCCAGCTGTTTTCATGGATTTGATGAATCGCGTCTTAGCGAGTACATCGATCGGTTCGTGATCGTCTTCATAGATGACATCCTAGTGTATTCGAGGAGAATGAGAGAGCACAAGGAGCATCTTAGATTGGTGTTGCAGAGGTTGAGAGACTCGCAATTGTACGCCAAGTTCAGCAAGTGTGAATTTTGGCTTGATCGGATTATCTTTTTGGGTCATGTGATTTCAGCGCAAGGGATTCGATGGATCCGAGTAAGGTCGAAGCAGTTCTTAACTGGGAGAGACCTAGGAACGTTTCAGAGATCCACAGCTTCTTGGGATTTGTTGGCTATTACAGGCGTTTTATCGAGAAGTTCTCTTCGATAGCCAGGCCTCTGACTCAGTTGACTCAGAAGATAGGAAGTTTGTTTGGACTGATGAGTGCGAGTATAGTTTTCAGACGTTGAAGGAGAAGTTGACTACCGTATCTGTATGGTGAAGAATTTGTGGTGTACACCGACCACAAGAGCCTGAAATATATCTTCACGCAGTCAGACTTGAATATGAGGCAACGACGATGGATGGAATTGTTCAAGGACTTTAACTGTGAGATTCAGTATCAGCCTGGGCGGATGAACTCAGCAGCAGATGCTTTGAGTAGGAAGACCCAGTCTGTGATGCTTTCGTCTTTCAGTGTCTCGAGAGTCTATGAGCAGTTGAGGACTTCTGGTTGGCTATTCCAGCCGGGTTATCAGTACTTTATGGTTTCTTCGATTCAGGTAGAACCGCAGATTGTGAGTAACATCAGGGAGGCGCAGAGGACTGATCCATATGTTCCTGAGTTGAAGATTAAAGCCCGAAGTGGTCAGTCTGATGATTTCTCTGTTGCTTCGGATGGATGTTTGCGATTTCGAGGGATATTGGTGGTTCCGAACCTGATTGATTTGAAAGAGACCATTCTAAACGATGCGCATTGTATCCGGTATAGTGTGCATCCGGGCGAGAGAAAGATGTACCATGCCTTGAAATCTCACTACTGGTGGGAAGGCATGAAGAGCGACATCTCTGGTTTTGTTGCTAGATGTATGAATTTCCAGCAGGTCAAGGCTGAGAGAATGAGACCTGGTGGATTGCTACAGAGTTTTTAGGTGCCCCTGTCAGGCCTCGTGCTCATATCAGAGTAAAACACACAAACACATGCTGAAGCTATAAAGAAAACGGGTAAAATTTTCGCTTTTGGCCTGACGGTTTAAAAAAATATAATTTAAAATAGTGCGATAATCAAAATATATCCCAGTTTACAAAAACAATCAAACGCAGTATAGCAATATAACAACAATAACATGTATCAGACTCCAACAGCATAATACAACAACAAAGCATAGGGCATCCCCTGGCTAACAGTACTGATACGTATAAATATGCTATACGCTACTGGGATACTCAACCACCTCCTGGGGCACCACCAGCTGGATTAAAACCACGACCAGCTGTAAAACCTGGGTTTCCTGGAAACAACACAAACAAGGAAAACAACCAAGCCCCAGAGGGACATGGGGTCAAACCCTAGTACGGAGAGCAACTATAAAACAGCAGTAACAGCAAGAATAAAATGCAGATGCTATGCATGAGAAAGGAGACAACAACTCAACGGGATCTGCAACAGGATATGTGGCCACGGTGAGTGTAGGACATGTGGGTGCTACCCACTCACCCCTACTCGCCCACCCTTACCAGATGCATCAACACCCAACCTATGAACTGTCGAAGCTAACCACTCGACGCATAGGGGAAATGAGAGTGCGGTATCGCCACTCGCGCTCGCAACCTGGTAAGAAAACAAAGGAGCAACGACGAAACAAGGCAATGGCTGCCACAACTGAAATGGAATGTCATGCGTGTATGCAACATGCTGGAACACAAGCATATAAACATATGCAACGCATCAATTAAACACAAATAGCATACACAGCTCTCACACAGAGCAACAACACCGCACGGCAATCCAAACACAGCCATCTCGCAATCTATCCAAGCCAGGTTCCACGCTGAATTATAAGCTCAAGATCCGTACCTTAATTCTGCTAAACGCTCACCACAACAAGGCCCGTAAAATCTGATGGAAACCTGCTAAAATCACACGCAAGATAGATTCAGGGTAACACAACAAACTCACGGCCCTGCACAAAGATCACTGCCAACAACCCAAAAGCTCACGGCTGGAATTAAACACTAAAATCCAGTAAATAATCTCAGACAAACTACAACACAAGGAGCTTAAAACAAGGGTAGGAACAAGATCCCATCACAATTCGAAAAGCTACCTGAAACCGCGAAACGCACGAATGTTAACAGCAACTTCGTGCCTTTGCTCCAGCTAAATACAGCCTCTAAAAAGGGTGTGAGATGAAAGAGCTTTCCAAGAGGAGTCCAACGCTACCACGAATGTGAAAAACGGTGGCCGGAAACGACGGGAATCGCCGGATAAAAATCACGGTGAACAGTAACCAAGGGTTTGAAAACAGAGAACGAAGATTGGGAGAAATTTACTAAGTATGGGATCTGGTTGAATACAACGAAGCCAAGTCTTGCTCCTAAAATAAGCACGAGAAATCTGTTTAAATTATTCCACCAACAGAAACAGATTTCTCCACCAACCAAAGCATGCGCTATCTTGCATAAAAGCCACGGTGAAATCTGATTTCTAAAACCCAAGAGCGCTGAAAGCTAAAACGACGTCGCACAACGACACGGTGAAATCTGGAAATGCTAACACTACCGCGGAGAAGTCTGGACAACAAGAGTTAAACGCTAAACGTTGCCTCAATCAACAGATCTCATCCCACGCGACCAGATCTCTCACGTTAGCTCAATACGGCGTCGCACCATTTTAACTAAACGGCGACGTATCGCATAACGCCCACGCCTAACAGATTTAACCCGCGCGCATCAGATCTCACCACAATGCTAAGCCTAAACGACACCGTATTAACTTATTTAAACGGCAGAGTTTCACACCATACAAAACACACGGAGCAGACTTCACACGAAATAGCGCACAGATCTCTCCTACACAAGACGTCCAGATCTCACAAAAACGACGGCGTATCAAGCCCTCTCGCTATTAAACACGCCGCAACGCTAAGTGCCCATATTTTACAAAATTCAAACAATCTCTCACGAAACAAACAGATTTCACCAACCTACAGATTTCTCGCAAAACCAGATTTCAAACTCGAAAAACCAAAATTTCTAGATTTGTTCTAAATGCTATTTCTGACCCGAAAATACAAACCAAATCTCCAAACAGAGAACTGAACCACCAGAAATCTCCAAAAACCGATTAATTCCAACAAATTAATCTTAATTACATTTCAGGTCTCACATTTCTCCCCCACTTACAAGTATTTCGTCCCCGAAATCGAACAACAATATGGAAATACAACTAAACAGCAAGATGCACAACAGAACTCTGCCTACTACAAGCCAAGAGTTCAAGATAACTGAGCAAACAATTTACAAATAGGGAAGAATTACAACCAAAAGCTACAAACTACTGGATATTTAGCTCAGCAGCTACTCAAACAGATGCGGCCACTCGCGCTGCATCTTTTCTTCCAGCTCCCAGGTAGCTTCTTCCCTTCCATGTTTGCTCCACTGCACCATAACCAACGGAATGGTTTTATTTCTCAGCTGTTTCTCTTTTCTGCCAAGGATCTGCAAGGGATATTCCTGATAGATCAATGTCTGATCTAGCTCAACCTCATCAGTCCTAAGCACATGAGACGGATCTGGCTCATACTTCCTCAACATGGAAACATGAAAGACGTCATGTAGAGAAGATAACTCTGACGGCAACAACAGCCGATACGCTAAAGGGCCAATCCTCTCAACAATCTCATACGGTCCGACGTAACGAGGGGCTAACTTTCCCTTATGTCCAAAGCGCATCACACTGCAAAATGGAGAAACTTTGAGAAATACACGATCATTTCTCTTTTCTGCCAAGGATCTGCAAGGGATATTCCTGATAGATCAATGTCTGATCTAGCTCAACCTCATCAGTCCTAAGCACATGAGACGGATCTGGCTCATACTTCCTCAACATGGAAACATGAAAGACGTCATGTAGAGAAGATAACTCTGACGGCAACAACAGCCGATACGCTAAAGGGCCAATCCTCTCAACAATCTCATACGGTCCGACGTAACGAGGGGCTAACTTTCCCTTATGTCCAAAGCGCATCACACTGCAAAATGGAGAAACTTTGAGAAATACACGATCACCAACCTGAAACTCAAGAGGTCGACGCCTCTTATTCGCATAACTGGCTTGGCGATCCTGGGCAGCTTTCATCCGCTCTCTAGTAAGATCCACATGATCTTTCATTTGCTGCACAAAGTCAGGGGCAGATAGCTGCTTCTCCCCCACTTCTTCCCAACATACCGGCGATCTGCACTTTCTGCCATACAAAGCCTCAAACGGCGCCATACCAATCGTCACCTGATAGCTGTTATTATACGAAAACTCAAATAAAGACAACGCGTCTTGCCAGCTACCTCCGAAATCCAACACAACAGCTCGCAACATATCTTCCAACGTCTGGATAGTTCTCTCAGATTGGCCATCTGTCTGGGGGTGATATGCGGTGCTCATAGCCAATCTGGTACCCAAAGTTGTTTGCAAACTCTTCCAAAACCTGGAATTAAACCTCGGATCTCGGTCGGAAACGATCGAAGCAGGCACACCATGCAGTCTAACAACAAAATAAACGTACAGCTTCGCCATCTTCTTCAACGAGAAGGTCATCCCATAGGGAATAAAATGTGCAGACTTCGACAGACAGTCTACAACCACCCAAGTAGCATCGCATCCTATGCTGGAACGAGGCAGATGCGTCACGAAATCCATAGCAATGTGCTCCCAATTCAATTGGGGAACTTCCAAACTCTGCAACAGACCACCAGGTCTCATCCTTTCGGCCTTAACCATCTGACAATTCAAACAACGAGCAACGAAACCCGCCACGTCGCTCTTCAGTCCAGCCCACCAAAAGTGCGGCTTCAAAGCATGGTACATCTTCCGTGCACCGGGATGAACACTATGTCTGCTACAGTGCGCTTCCCGAAGGATTTCCTCCTTCAAATCAATCAAATTGGGCACAACCAACCTGCCCCGGAAACGCAAACACCCATCGAAAGAGACAGAATAATCCTCAAGCTCGCCAGCCCTGACCTTCAACTTCAACTCGTGGATAGACGGATCGGTTCTCTGAGCTGCTCGAATAGTCGAAACAATATGCGGATCCACTTGGAACGATGAAACCACAATGTAATCCTCAGCCGGGTAGAATCTCCAACCCGTAGTGTTAAGATGCTCCTGATCCTTAGAGATGTACAACGACACAAGCATCTCACTAGCCTTCCTGCTCAAAGCATCGGCCACTACGTTCGACTTCCCAGGCTGGTACTTAATCTCACAATCAAAGTCCTTTAGCAGCTCCATCCATCGACGTTGTCTCATGTTCAAGTCAGGCTGCGAAAAAAGATACTGCAAACTCTTGTGGCTGGAGTACACCACAAACTGCTCGCCATACAGGTAGTGACGCCAGATCTTTAACACAAAGACCATCGCTGCTAACTCCAAATCATGGACTGGGTAACGAGTCTCGTGCGGTTTCAACTGCCGCGAGCCATACGCAATGACTCGACCATTTTGTATCAATACACAACCCAATCCATTGATCAAAGCGTCGGAACAAACAACGAAACCACCTGAACCGGACGGCAGAGCCAACACAGGCGCAATAGTCAACTTTTCCTTGAGCAGTTGAAAAGCATTCTCGCACTGCTCAGTCCAAACGAACCTCTTGTCCTTCTGAGTTAGTTGAGTCATCGGCTTAGCTATACTGGAAAATCCCTCAATGAAGCGACGGTAATAGCCAGCCAGACCAAGAAACTGCGAATCTCGGAAACATTCCTGGGACGTTCCCAGTTCAGAACGGCATCAACCTTGCTAGGATCCACAGAAATCCCCTCGGCTGAAATCACATGTCCCAAGAATACGACGCGATCTAACCAGAACTCACACTTGGAAAACTTTGCATAAAACTGCTGGTCTCTCAGCGTCTGAAGGACAATACGCAAATGCTCCTTGTTCTCCAAAGGAGTCTTCGAATAGACTAAGATGTCGTCGATGAACACGATCACAAACTGATCGA
Source organism: Dorcoceras hygrometricum (assembly GCA_001598015.1). Classification (NCBI taxonomy): domain Eukaryota; kingdom Viridiplantae; phylum Streptophyta; class Magnoliopsida; order Lamiales; family Gesneriaceae; genus Dorcoceras; species Dorcoceras hygrometricum. Next base: position 28,115 of record KV006420.1, read on the forward strand.
TAAACTCGCGGAAAAATCGGTTCATCAGATCCATAAAGACTGCAGGGGCATTAGTCAATCCAAACGGCATCAACAGAAACTCAAAATGCCCGTACCTCGTATGAAAAGCAGTTTTCGCAACATCTTGATCTCTCACCCTCAACTGGTGATACCCTGAACGAATATCAATCTTCGAGTACAGCGCAGAACCTTGCAACTGATCAAACAGATCATCGATTCTCGGCAACGGGTACTTGTTCTTCACAGTAGCTTTATTCAACTGGCGAAAATCAATGCACATCCGCATTGAGCCATACTTCTTCTTCACAAACAGTATGGGCGCTCCCCACGGTGACATACTAGGTCGGATAAAACCTTTCTCTAGCAAATAATCTAACTGCACCTTGAGTTCTCTCAACTCCTCAGGCGCCAGACGATAAGGAGCACGTGAAATCGGAGCTGTGCCAGGCACCAGCTCTATGCTGAAGTCAATCTCCCGCCTCGGAGGGAAACCAGGAATCTCCTCCGGAAACACATCGAGGAAATGTCACACCATGGGAACGTCACTGAGCTGAACACGGGAAGAAGAAGACGCATCCAAAGCGTAGATCAGAAAGCCAGCATTCCCCAAAGACAACAAGCTAAACATCTCCATCGCTGAGACCAACGGGATCTTCGATCTAGAATCCTGGCCGTAGAAGTCCCACTTCTCGCCAGATAAAGGCCTAAAGCGCACAATCCCATGGAAGCATTCCATGGAGGCCCTATAGTTGGACATCACATCCATCCCAACTATGCAATCGAAATCCCAAAGCATCAAACGGATCAAATTCGCTAACAGGACATGCTCACCAAACCGCAACACACCATCCAACAAAACCTACCTGGGAGAACAAGCTCACACCGCCGGGGGTAGACACGGAAACAACATCGTGCAACGAAATGGTACACAGACCATGCTAAAAAACAAACGAATCAGAAATAAACAAATGCGATGCACCAGTGTCAAACAACACACATGCAGTAAAGTCAAAGACAAGGCAAGTACCTGCGATCACCCGACTCGGTGTCTCCTCGGCCTGCTCCCTAGTGATGGCGTTAACCTGAGCATGCTGGGGTCCAGAGAAGAAAGGCTGAGACGACTGTCCTAACCACGACGGACCAGGCTGCTGAAAAGGCCTAAACTGAGTCTCACCCAATCGGGGCTGCTG
>KV006420.1:32829-43346 GCA_001598015.1 Dorcoceras hygrometricum
CTACTCGCCCACCCTTACCAGATGCATGAACAACCCAACCTATGAACTGTGGTAGTTAGCCACTCGGCGCATAGGGGAAATGAGAGTGCGGAATCGCCGCTCGCCCTCGCATCCTGGTAAGAAAACAAAGAAGCAACAACGAAACAAGGCAATGGATACCACAACTGAAATGGAATGTCATGAGTGTATGTAACATGCTGGAACGCAAGCATATAAACATATGCAACACAACAATTAAACACAAATAGCATACACAGCTCTCACACAGAGCAACAACACCGCACGGCAATCCAAACACAGCCATCTCGCAATCTATCCAAGCCAGGTTCCACGCTGAATTATAAGCTCAAGATCCATACCTTAATTCTGCTAAATGCTCACCACAACAAGGCCCGTAAAATCTGATGGAAACCTGCTAAAATCACACGCAAGATAGATTCAGGGTAACACAACAAACTCACGGCCCTGCACAAAGATCACGGCCAACAACCCAAAAGCTCATGGCTGTAATTAAGCACTAAAATCCAGTAACTAATCTCAGACAAACTACAACACAAGGAGCTTAAAACAAGGGTAGGAACAAGATCCCATCACAATTCGAAAAGCTACCTGCAACCGCGAAACGCACGAATGTGAACAGAAACTTAGTGCCTTTGCTCCAGCTAAATACAGCCTCTAAAAAGGGTATGAGATGAAAGAGATTTCCAAGAGGAGTCCAACGCTACCTTGAATGTGAAAAACGGTGGCCGGAAACGACGGGAATCGCCAGATAAAAATCACGATGAACAGTAACCAAGGGTTTGAAAACAGAGAACGAAGATCGGGAGAAATTTACTAAGTATGGGATCTGGTTGAATACAACGAAGCCAAGTCTTTCTCCTAAAATAAGCGCGAGAAATCTGTTTAAATTATTCCACCGACAGAAATAGATTTCTCCACCAACCAAAGCATGCGCTATCTTGCATAAAAGCCAAGGTGAAATCTGATTTCTAAAACCCAAGAGCGCTGAAAGCTAAAACGACGTCGCACAACGACACGATGAAATCTGGAAATGCTAACACTACCGTGGAGAAGCCAGGACAACAAGAGTTAAGCGCTAAACGTTGCCTCAATCAACAGATCTCATCCCACGCGACCAGATCTCTCACGTTAGCTCAATACGGCGTCGCACCATTTTAACTAAACGGCGACGTATCGCATAACGCCCACGCCTAACAGATTTCACCCGCGCGCATCAGATCTCACCACAATGCTAAGCCTAAACGACACCATATTAACTTATTTAAACGGCAGCGTTTCACACCATACAAAACACACGGAGCAGACTTCACACGAAATAGCGCGCAGATCTCTCCTACACAAGACGTCCAGATCTCACAAAAACGACGGCGTATCAAGCCCTCTCGCTACAAAACACGCCGCAACACTAAGCGCCCAGATTTCACAAAATTCGAACAGATCTCTCACGAAACAAACAGATTTCACCAACCTACAGATTTCTCGCAAAACCAGATTTCAAACTAGAAAAACCAAAATTTCCAGATTTTTTCTAAATGCTATTTCTGACCCGAAAATACAAACCAAACCTCCAAACAGAGATCTGAACCACCAGAAATCTCCAAAAACCTATTAATTCCAACAAATTAATCTTAATTACATTTCAGGTCTCACAGCCCCAATGGAATTGGGAGCACATCGCCATGGATTTTATGACTCATCTACCTCGATCGAGTAAGGGATGTGATGTGATTTGGGTGGTGATTGATAGACTTTCGAAGTCAGCCCATTTCATTCCCTAACATCGACCATGTGGTTAGATTGTATGGAGTTCCTTTTTCGATAGTGTCTGACAGAGATCCAAGGTTCAATTCTCGTTTTTGGAAGAGTCTGCAAGCAGCGATGGGTTCGATATTGGCTATGAGTACAACCTATCACCCACAGACAGATGGTCAGTCTGAGCGGACCATTCAAACTTTAGAGGATATGCTTCGTGCAGTTGTGATGGATTTCAGTGGTGGCTGGCAGGATTATTTGTCCTTGGTTGAGTTTTCGTATAACAACAGCTACCAGGTGACTATCGGGATGGCTCCATTTGAGGCGTTGTATGGTCGTAAGTTCAGATCTCCGGTTTGTTGGGAAGAAGTTGGTGAGAAACAGCCTTCTATCCCTGAATTTGTGCAGCATATGAAAGATCAGATTGATTTGATTCGAAGTAGAATGAAGGCTGCACAAGATAGATTTACCAGCTATGCTAATGAAGACGTCGACCGTTAGAGTTTGAGGTTGGCGATCGAGTATTTCTCAAAGTTTCTCCTGTCAAGGGCGTTATGCGATTCAGATTTAAAGGCAAATTAGCTCCTAGATTCTTTGGTCCCTTCGAGATTGTTGATCAGATTGGACAGTTGGATTATCGATTGAGGCTTCCTGATGAGTTAGCAGCGATACATGACGTTTTTCATGTGTCAATGTTGAGGAAATATGAGCCAGATCCTTCCCATGTGTTGAGAACCGACGAAGTTGAGCTGGATTATGCCTTGAGATATGTGGAATATCCGAGTGCAGATTCTGGATAGGAGGAGAAGCAGCTGAGGAAAGGGCGTTATGCGATTCAGATTTAAAGGCAAATTAGCTCCTAGATTCTTTGGTCCCTTCGAGATTGTTGATCAGATTGGACAGTTGGATTATCGATTGAGGCTGCCTGATGAGTTAGCAGCGATACATGACGTTTTTCATGTGTCAATGTTGAGGAAATATGAGCCAGATCCTTCCCATGTGTTGAGAACCGACGAAGTTGAGCTGGATTATGCCTTGAGATATGTGGAATATCCAGTGCAGATTCTGGATAGGAAGGAGAAGCAGCTGAGGAACAAAGTGATTCCGTTGGTGATGGTCCAATGGAGCAAGCATGGCCGAGAAGAAGCAACCTGGGAGGTTGAGGAGAATATGAGACAGGATTGGCCTCATCTCTTTGAGCACTGATAGTGTAATTCCAGTCATTTCTAAGCTTTGATTTGATCTTGCTTAGATGATTGTGTTATATTATTATGTTTGATTGATTTTTCCCTAAGTTTGCCTTTGATTTCGAGGACGAAATCTTTTAAGCTGGGGAGAATGTGAGGAATCAGATTTTAGATTAGTGATTAATCGAATTGATTTGGGATTAGTCGCATGGATTTTGAGGGTTTTATGAGATAAATCTCATTCCAGTGGAATTCAGGCAATAGTGTTCAGCTGTAGAGATAGCTCATGAGTTTGATCAGTCGTTGAGGGCGTGGAAGTGATACGCCGTCGTTTCGTGAAAATCAGACGTAGCGCTAATGCAAGGAATCAGACGTAGCGCATTTCAAACGTCAACGCAAGTCAATGGTACTGTAGCGAGTGAATAATGCGTCGTCGTTTTGCTATTTAGTAGTAGCGCTTGAAGAGGTATCTGGTGGCAGCTGAGGCGCGGGTGCGAGAATTGACGAGAACGCGACACGTGTTGGTCAACTTCTTGGTGTTGACTACTGATATTGTAGCGCCATCAGCTGTTGCGTTTGTGAGAAAATTGATTTATTCGAGCGACCAGCTGTTGGTTTGAGGAACCAGTCGCTGATGGTGAAGCGACGTCGTTTTGATAAGTTGAAACGCAGCGATTTGGGTGCAACGCTTTTGATCAGCTGTTGGCAGCGAAGGTGACGTATTCTTGATACGTCGTCGTTTGAATTGTTTAGCGTGACCAGACGTTGGTTTGATCAGCTGTTGGCAACGAGGATGACGTATCCATGATGCGACGTCGTTTTGTGTAGTTATGATTTGAGTTAATAAGCGTATTTCAGCTGTTGGTTGTTTTAGTAGGAATCTGTCATCAGCTTTTGGAACGTTGCGGCGTCGTTTTGATTAGTTGATGCGGCGTCGTTTTGGTGCGTGACGAGAAATACAACGTCTGACGGTTGCAGCTGGTTTCGTTGAGAGGAAAAGCTGGTTTCTGTTGTAAGATTCCTCCTGTATCGACGTCTGATCATTTTGGAACACCAGCTGTTGGGTTGAGATATATAGATAAGTGTTGATCGACACTTAGAATTATTTAGAGCCAGACATTTCTTATCTTCACCTTCGAAACCCTCGTTTTAGCTACTGTTCACCGAACGTTTCTTCCCTAGATTTCTGTCGATTCCAGCCTTTGTTTTCGATGATTTTGGTGGTGCTGGATTCCTTGTGAGTTGCTTTGTCGATTGCTACTCATTAGAGGTTGTGGAATGACTTGTGGAAGTGAGCGTGAAACTGCTGGTGTACGAGGATTTCTGGAGAAATCTGAAAGCATAAAACATGAAGCAATTCTATAAACATTTCCTTGAAACATTCTTAAGATCTGCGAGTAAAATCGCACTTGTGCTCTTCATTCTTTTCTGAAAATTACGACAACACTTTAAAAATTTGGTCCATTTCGTTTGATCAAACTCCTGATATCAGTCGTAGCACTATTGCTCATTTTTGAAGGGGTATATAGATCCGTCAATCCATAATCCTAATCCTTCCTACTTGAATCTGTCAGTTAAATCGAATGATTCATTTGAATTGAAGTGTAAATGAATAAGAAATCAAATTCTGAAATTTTGTTATTTGTTGAAGAAGATGATCGATAGCTTTCTGTTGGAAGAAATGAACAAGATCTGTCAACAGACATCACTCTAAAGGAAATGAAGGTTTCTGCCAACAGATATCGTTTTTAAGGAAAACAAAGTTGCTGCCAACAGCTATTGCAACAGTATCGTTTTAAGAAAACAATAGCAAACTGTCAATAGATATTACTCAAGGAAAACATTGATTTGCTGTCAACAGATTTCTTTATAAGGAAAGGAACAGTAACTATCTGTCGACAGTTGATGCTTGAGGAAAGGAACAGTAGATAGCTGTCGACAGTTGAAACTTAAGGAAACGAAGGTGGCTGTCGACAGTTAGTAACTAATGTACACCTGCGATTGCTGACAACAGCTATTGCAACAGTTTTATAGCTGTTGAACATGAATAGTGCACTTGCTGCTTTCTAATATTGCAGCTGCTGAAATTTATACTTAGAATATCTTCAACATAGAAATATCAGCTAATGGTTTAAGAACCAGATTTTCAGACGTCACCATGTGAACGAACATGAAAAACAATGGTTTCCTTTGAACTGGATATGAACTAAGTATGAGTTTCCTTAACAGATTTGAGGTTCAGGATAGATTCTACCGTGGTTGAGGAAGCCAGGTGAAAGCTGATTTGCGCTAGTGGATTGCCGTGCCTTGGTAAAAATCTGTTGAGGTAGAAATCAGCCGTTGGAGGTACGAATTGAGCAGATTTAACAGCTTTGAGCATGGACATGGCTGTGATTGATGTTATGAAATCTGCTGATGTGATTCTGTGCTTTTACGTGATACAGTTGTTGATGTTTGAGTTATACATTCTGTTGTCACGTATTGAATTGTATGCATTGTGAATTGAATATTGATTTGGCATACATGCATACATCTTGAGCCTGATTGACAGATTGATTGATGACCTGATTGATAGCCACGTTGTGACTGGCCGACAGATGTGTCGTGCCTGAAAAGTCCAACGCTATCATCGGTGTGGTGACTATCGGATTCGAGTGTCTACCACCGAGCTGTGATGGGCTGACGGGCTCTGAAGATCACGGATCGATGATTTCCCCGGTTGATACACTGTGCGGGTATAGAGGCTGATTATGATGATTTTCCAGTTGATACAATGGTCTAGCTATCCGATCCTTGATAGCCCTCATGCATTGCATAGCATTGATTATAGCATGTTACATGATTAGCTGTTTTGATAGCTCTTCGTACTGAGGCTTGACCTCGTATTTGTTTTCCTGCTTTTGTATTGTTTGGGTCTGTGTTATCCATTTTCAGGTCTTCAGGTAACCAAGCTGGACCGAGTGGAGTGCCAGCTGGTCGATCCCCGTTTCCTTGAGTCCCAGTTTATTTTATGATATGTATTGAACCGGGGGATGCCCCGTGTTTTATTGTATTGGGGATCTGTATTTGATTTGAGATTTGATGTTACCTGTTTTATATGAGTTTGAGTCAACTTGTATTTTGATTATGAATATTTTGAATGATGATTTTGAGTTCAGGCCCAAATGATTTCGAAAAAAATTTTTAAGCCCTATTTTATGCTTCCGCTATTATGTGCATATTTGTGCTGTAATCTTGAGTGATTAGCACGGGGCCTGACAATTTCCAAACAGGAATTGAGAAACCCATACTTGTGTGACCCTTAATGATCCACGGATACAGCAATCCATGGGCTCACAACTCCTTGTGATTACGAAAACACATTTTTGGATTTACCCATCAGACCATGGTAAAGAGTCTAGCAACATCGCCCCATGATCCCCAGGTATCATTGATAGTTCCTGCAAGAACCATTTGGTCATGATTAGCATACAGTACGGTCCTTTCCGCTCAAATGTCCCGACCGAATCAATGACCATTGGTAAAGCTAGAGATTCGATAGCCATGTATACATGGAGATCAAATAGTGACATCGCATGTGCTACTAGGTAAACCCATTTTCCTAAAGCACATCTAGTACTCTGTCCAGAGATTTATCTTGATATTATCTCCTCATATAGCATTGGATATCTACACACCAATGCGAGCGGTGAATTCTCAACAACAAAGCATCGAATCCTACATGCGTCGTGACCTCACCCAACCTCACCACCTGATGTCCCTCATGGTGTTAGGCCCGATGCTTGTAAAACCAAATAAGCACGTAATAAGCTCTAAAATGTGGAAGCTTAAAAAGTGGTTTAAAATTTTTTTCTTTGGCCTGAACAGAAAATACGTTCTTCAAAATATTCACATACTCAAAATACTGACTTTGATTCAAAAGTTGACAGTAATAAACAACATCATCTCATCAATCATATATGTATATATCAAACTCAAATAATTGATAAATATAACTACACAGGGCATCCTGGTCTATGACTCGATACAATATATACATAACTGGGACACTTAACGCCTACGGGGTTCCACCAGCTGATACATCACTCGGACCACCAGGTGATCTACCTGAAAAACCTGCAGTGGTCAAATACACGACCAAAGCAGCACCAAGGAAAATACAAAACGAGGTCAAACCTCAGTACAAAGAGCAATCATAAAACAGCAATCTAATAAACATGCAACATATCATGTCATGGGATGCATGAGAGGTACAACGAATCATCGGAAATCCAAAGCACAGCGACTCAGCTGGAAATCGTATATCAAAGTGGCCACAATGCATGTGAGTATATGGGAGCTACCCACTCGTCTCACACACAGTACCAGAAGCACACTAAACCACTCAACCCACTGGTGCCCTAAGCTCATTAGAGCGTGGGAGCTACCCACTCGTCTCATAGCAGCAAAGCAACTCACGGCAGGGAGAAGAGGTATCTGGGAGCTACCCGCTCATCCTCATTTTATTTCAAAAGAAAGCTTCTTGGTACTAACAGATCATCAACAGCAATCGGTTCTCAAAAGAAAGTTCACGTCTGAAATAGATTACATGCACATAGTCCCGCAAGCTATTGGCCAACAGCTCATGGCCAGCAACTCACGCCAAAAACCACGAGAGAGTTACAAATTGTACAACATCTAAGACATCAACTTGAGTTCAAGCAGCTCACGTCAGAAGCTTCAGAATTTGGCCAGTCTATACTCAACCTCATAATCAAAAACCAGCTGAAAACATAATTACCAAGGGTCAAAGATAGAACTTCAAACCTCGGTTACCTGAAACGAAACTCTACGCAGCTAGAAATCAAGAGTAACAGCTCATGATGCTTCTCTTTGCTTTCTATATTTGGCCTCCTCATGACTTCACACTGGTACAAAAATGTAGGAAGAGAGGTTTACAACCGTAGTACCCTCGCTCAAAACTGATCGACCAATCTCCTGCGATCGGGAAATATACCAGGTCGATGAACAGTGTATCGTCGAGTGTTTCAGGAAATATCTATCGACACTCAGGAGGTGATAAGGTACTTGTGGTCTAAAATGACTAAGTGCTGGGTGGGTCAACAAGTCCTATTTATACTACTAAATCCCCCGATCTGATCTACAGTACCTTCGTACCAGCCCAGACATCCACTGTTCCAGCTTAGGCATGCACACAGACTAGATCGTGCACTCAGATCAGTCGTTCACTCAGATCAAATCGTACATCGTATCAGATCGCACACTCAGATCACGTATCGACCAGATCATGCTCACAGACATAGGTCAGCTCTAGCGCGCTAAATAGCTCTCTCACACTAAACAGCTCTCGTGCACACTCAGCTCTCGTGCACACTGATCACGCGCCCTCCAGCACAGGAGAATAATGTCAGCTCACCACAAATCTGACAAGACAATTCACGCCACGCACAACAGTATCACATAACCAATTGGTCAACTCATGCACTCCAATAGCTCTCACCCGATACAAATGTCACCATCAGTTTTCACCACAACTGTTCTTCGCCATCATCTTTTGCCCAAGCTGATTTAACCAAACAACACAGCATCACGTCCCTGATTTCACTACTCAGATCAAATGCTACGTAACTCCCAAAGATGAATCCAATTTATGCCCTACTACTCAAACTGATATCAGCTCAGCTCTCACTATCCAGACTAGGTTGCGCGCTCAGACCAGCATAGAGCAGTCATCTCAGCTTACGGTCTCCAGAACAGTACATGCTACTTAGATCAGCACGCATCTCAACAGCTTAGCTTAAGGTCCTCTATCCAGTACACATCACTCGGGTTCAGCTTGCGATGCTCTATTCAGCTTATGATAACTAAATCAGTTCTCGATACTCTCAGATCACAGCGCACATACTTGGAGCAGCTCGCAATGGTAAACTCAGCTCACGACGATCAACTCAGCTTGCAACGATCAACTCAGCTCATGACAGTTCACTCAGCTCACGATGGTCAAATCAGCTCACAATCTCAGATCAGCTCACGGCTACTACTCCCTGCTAAACGATACTTCCTGACTCGCTATCAGCTCAGACCGCTACACTGTACCCGCTCGCACTACAACAGCAAAGGCCCAGCTCACCAACTCAGCATGGCCAAACATAGCACAGTACTTACCTATCAGCTTGCACCCGATCTGGTCAAACCATAAGCTTAGACTATGATACTTCGGACCAGCTCGCAAAACCACACTAGCAAACTTTTTTCTGAAACTCTCATTCACTTCCAGTGTACTCCAAACTAAAATCAGTTCTACACCACACTCTAATCAGCTTACACTCCTAATATCAACACAGACCACCCTATCAGCTCGCACCAGTGCTCACCTAAAAACGGAAACCCGCAACAGCTTTCACCATCAGCTTAGCACGGAACACAAGATTAGCTTGCGTCTGTGCTGATCCATCTCAATCGATAACTCTCTAAGCTGAATGATCTCGATGATTAACCACTAATCTAAACTTATTAAGCCACTAATTACCTTGGCTAATTACAGTATTCACACTCTTCCCTCACTAAAAAGATTTCGTCCTCGAAATTGAACCCAACAGTCCGCACAAACAAAATAGATCATAACACAGACTGCCGAAACTGATAACAACCTGACGAAACCAGATCACATAACTGATCACAGACCAAACACCAACAGAACACCAACATAATACATGGAAGAAATCAGTACTCAAGAAGATGAGGACACTCTTGTCACATCTTGGTTGCCGCTTCACTGCTAGCCTCTTCTCTTCCATGTTTACTCCACTGCACCATAACTCAAGGTATGGTCTTATTCCTCAATTGTTTCTCCTTTCTGTCTAGAATCCTCACTGGTTAATCAAATAAGCTCAGGGTCTGGTCCAGCTCAACTTCCTCGGTTCTCAACACTTGGAAAGGATCTGGCTCATATTTCCTTAGCCTTGACACATGAAACTCATCATGCATCGACGACAACTTATTCGGCAATTGTAATCTGAATGCAAAAGATCCATGTTAGAGTAGATGCCCAACTAGTCAACTTGTGGCGTGTGGGTTTATAGACTCTTGTATATGACAATCTTTATATATGATATTCGCATTTATTTATATGGCATTCTTTACTTTCATTGTGTTGTATGATGATTAACAATTGCGTTGAGTAAAGACCTAGAATACACTAAAGTGTATGTTAGATGTGATAGTGGGTATGACGGCTATCATGAAACACATCTAATAAGTCACTGTGTATTCTGAACAGTTCCTAGTCGATTGGGCCGTCAAAATGAGGATAAGGCCGCCCGAGCTAGAGACTAGTATCTGCGATGCGAAGTACCATGTTTCATTGGTAGGGAACATTGTGATGTTCTGAGCATGCAGATAGATAGTGACCTGGTGATCTATCGAACTACCCTCGCTCGGACTTTTTAAGTGGTTACCATTTGTCGAGTGGATAAGCCCGAGGTCTTGGTTGTACTGATTAGTCCTCACGACTCGAAACGTCATTGAGACTCTACATGATAGGCGTCTCACTTTGAC
>KV006421.1:24736-42927 GCA_001598015.1 Dorcoceras hygrometricum
TTGTATCGTTTTGTTTAAGTGTACTGTATTAAATCAGTAGCAATGGTTGTATATTTACATAGAATATCAGCTGTTGTAAACCGCAATTGCAAAGTTATATGAAATACTCTGTTTCCGCAAATTTTTTAGCAGTAGCGCGCGAACTTAAGTACCTGCTGATCTTCAAATCTGTCTTGTGTTTTGTTTCCTTTGAGTTATAAGAAATGCAGCTTATAACAAATTATCTTTTAGCCCTTCTTTTATTCGAAAATTTTGTTTACCTCAATTCTCGTGGCCCCGTTGGGTTCGGGCGTCACAAAACCATCACACAATCCTCAGCCGGATAGAATCTCTAACCCGTAGTGTTAAGATGCTCTTGATCCTTAGAGATGTACAACGACGCAAGCATCTCACTAGTCTTCCTGCTCAAAGCATCAGCCACTACGTTCGACTTCCCAGGCTGGTATTTAATCTCACAGTCAAAGTCCTTTAGCAGCTCCATCCACCGACGCTGTCTCATGTTCAAGTCAGGCTACGAAAACAAATACTGCAAACTTTTGTGGTCGGAGTACACCACAAACTGCTCGCCATACAGGTAGTGACGCCAGATCTTTAACTCAAAGACCACCGCTGCTAACTCCAAATCATGAACTGGGTAACGAGTCTCGTGCGGTTTCAACTGCCTTGAGGCATACGCAATGACTCGACCATTTTGCATCAACACACAACCCAGCCCATTGAGCGAAGCGTCAGAGCAAACAACAAAACCATCTGATCCGGACGGCAGAGCTAACACAGGCGCAGTAGTCAACTTTTCCTTGAGCAGTTGAAACGCATTCTCACACTGCTCAGTCCAAACAAACCGCCTATCTTTCCGAGTCAATTGAGTCATTGGCTTCGCTATACTAGATAATCCCTCAATGAAACGACGATAATAGCCAGCCATACCTAAGAAACTACGAATCTCAGACACATTTCTCGGTCGCTCCCAGTTCAAAACAACATCCACTTTACTGGGATCCACAGAAATTCCATTCGCCGAAATAACATGACCCAGAAATACAACGCGATCCAACCAAAACTCGCACTTGGAAAACTTCGCATACAACTGCTGCTCTCTCAACCTCTGCAGAACCATTTCCAAGTGCTCCTTGTGCTCTCTCGGAGTCTTCGAGTAAACTAAGATGTCGTCAATAAAAACAATCACAAACTGATCTATGAACTCTCTAAAAACTCGGTTCATCAGATCCATAAAGACTGCAGGCGCGTTTGTCAACCCAAACGGCATCACCAAAAACTCAAAATGTCCGTACCTCGTACAAAACGCAGTCTTCGTGACATCTTGTTCCCTCACTCTGAGCTGATGGTACCCGGAACGAAGATCAATCTTAGAATATACCGCAGAACCTTGCAACTGATCAAACAGATCATCGATTCTCGGCAACAGGTACTTGTTCTTGACAGTGGCTTTATTTAACTGGCGAAAATCAATGCACATCCGCGTTGAGCCATCCTTCTTCTTCACAAACAAGATGGGCGCTCCCCACGGTGACATACTAGGTCGAATAAAACCTTTCTCCAGCAAATCATCTAACTACACCTTGAGTTCTCTCAACTCCGCAGGCGCCAGACGATAAGGAGTACGCGAAATCGGAGCTGTGCCAGGAACCAGCTCTATGCTGAAGTCTATCTCCCGTCTTGGAGAAAAACCAGGAATCTCCTCCGGAAACACGTCGGGAAAATGTCGCACCACGGGAACGTCACTAAGCTGAACACCTGAAGAAGAAGACGCATCCAAAGCGTAGATCATAAAGCCAGCATTTCCCAAAGACAACAAACTAAACATCTCCATCGCGGAAACCAACGGAATCTTCGATCGCGAATCCTGGCCGTAGAAGTCCCACTTCTCGCCAGACAAAGGTCTAAAGCGCACAATCCCATGGAAACAATCCACGGAGGCCCTATAGTTGGACAACACATCCATTCCAACTATGCAATCGAAATCCCAAAGCATCAAACGGATCAAGTTCGCTAACAAGACATGCTCACCAAACCGCAACACACCATTCAACAAAACCTCATGGGAGAACAGGCTCATACCACCAGGGGTAGAAACAGAAACAGCATCGCGCAAAGGGATGGTACACAGACCATGCTCAATAACAAACGAATCAGAAATAAACGAATGCGATGCACCGGTGTCAAACAACACACGAGCAGGAAAATCAAAGACAAGACTTGTACCTCCAATCACTCGGCTCAGTGTCTCCTCGGCCTGCTCCCTCGTGATGGCGTTAACGTGAGCATGTTGGGGTCCTGGGAAGAAAGGCTGAGACGACTGCCCAAAACGCAAAGGGCCAGGCTGCTGAAACGGCCTAAACGGCGTCTCACCCAAATGGGGCTGCTGAAACTGCTGAGAACGGCCCCTAGACTGACCCCCACGACCCTGAGGCTGGGCCGCGGTCTGCTGTGATCCAGCTGACGGACACACTCTCGCAAAATGCCCGTACTCACCACAAAGGTTGCAGGAACCCTGCACACCCACACACTGCGTGGAAGGATGCTTTCCACCGCAAAAACCACAAAACTCAGTCCGAGAACCACTGCTACTCGAACTGCCTGAACCGGGAGACCCTGAACCAGACTTTTTCTTGAACTACTGACCTCTAGGTCGAAACCTCTGACGGCCAGACTGCTGAGCCGTCTGCTGCTGTTGCTGAGGGTAATGAGCGGACTGAGAACTCTGAGACGACTGAGCTCCCTGACCAACGGGTCTACCACCCTGCACTACCTGCGCTACCTGCGCTCTGCGCGCACTACGGCTCCTCATGCCCTCCTCAATGTGGATAGCAGTATCCACGGCCTCGTCATACGACTTGGGCTTGCTCGTCAAAACACTCTGGTACAATTCTCCATTCAAGCCCTCTACGAATCTGGTACTCTTGGCCCTCTCCCGACCAGCAACATGCGGAACATAAGCCAATAATGCAGAAAACTTATGAGCATACTCGCGCACAGTCATCGAGCCCTGCTCCAAAAACTCAAACTCCCGCTCACGGGCAGCCACATACGAATCGGGGACATACTCCTGCCTGAAGGTCTCATAGAAACTGCCCCAAGTGATACCAACACCAGTCTCCAGTAAGGTACTAGACGCGCCTCGCCACCAGCGCTCTGCGGCCTTCCTCAGCAACAAGGTCACTAACCTCAACCGGAGTTCATCGTCATACTGAGCCCTATCAAAAAGGTGAATGACGTTATGGAGCCACGAATCAACATCCTCACTCGACTCGTCGCCATTAAAGACAGGAGGGTTCATCCTCTGTAAGCGAGCTATAACAACATCCATTCTCTCCACCGGAGCCGGCGGAGCCTCAGCTTCCCCCTCTTCGCTACTCTCCTGAGTACGACTAGGAGCACTATACTGATCCTCGTTCTGACCTCCTGACTCCTGGAACTGCCCCCTACCTCTACCACGACGTCTAGGCGGCATCTAAATACACTCAACAGGATAAGGAAAAGCAGAACAGATACATCATAGAAAGCATATAACACAAATATGCAGCACGTAAGTCACATAAGTCAAGCACATGCAACACACAACACTGTGCCTAGACTCAAGTGTGATCAAAGAAATTGAGCTTATCCCAGCTTAAGCTCTGATACCAACAATGTCAGGCCTCGTGCTCTATACATAGTAAAAACCCAAACACATGCGGAAGCTTATCAAAAAGTGGGTAAAATTTTCGCTTTTAGGCCCGACGTTTTAAAACATATAATTAAAAATAGAGCGATCTCAAAATAGATCCCATTTTAAAATCCAACAACCACAATATAACATTCAACAACCAAAACATGTATCAGACTCCACTACGGGTACAACGACGAAGCGCAGGTCATCCCCCTGGCTACTGATACATAAATATAAGTATGCTATATGCAACTGGGACACGCTAGCCACCTCCTGGGGCACCACCAGCTGGATAAAACAACGACCAGCTGTAGAACCTGGGTTTCCTAAAAACAACACAAACACGGAAACAAACCAAGCCCCAGAGGGACATGGGGTCAAACCCCAGTACGGAGAGCAACAGATAAAGCTAAAAGAATGCATAAGATAAATGCAGATGCTATGCATGAGACACCGGATAACAACGGAAGGCTCAAACAACAAGGGGTGTAAGGAACTCAAACACAGCTCCAAGGATCTGCAACAACCGTGGCCACGAGGTGTATTCACACTGTGGTAATGAGCCACTCGCCGTGAAACAACACCCGAATACCAGATGCATCAAACAACTCAACCTGCCGTTGCCTCGCCCATGAAATGTGGTAGTTAACCACTCGGCGCATGGTGGCTAACGATCCCAGCAGGGAGATGAGAGTTCGGTATCGTCGCTCGCCCTCGCATCCTAGTAAAAATCAACAACAGCAATACAAGACACGAACAATGGCTGTAATAAAAATATGAATGCAACATGGGAAATGCGTGTATGCATAACAGGGCAGCTAAGCGATCAACAGAAATCACGTATGCACACAGCAACATCCACCTCAATGCACAACAGCCATCTAGCATTCATTCTCACGCCAATTCCCAGCAATATCAAGCTCGAATCCGTACCTTAAATTCAATACTTCTGAGCTATAATTAGCACTGCAAGAAATCCCGAAGACTCTGGTAAAAGCCTGTCAACCAACAGCGTACATAATTCTTACGGGATGCAAACACAGACTCACGGCCGGGAGACACTCTCAACCAGCGCTCAATCCCAACAATACTACACAATCGGAAGCTTAAAACAATACACTAAAGCCAAGATCTTACAACAATTCGAAGCTACCTGCTCACAACGAACACACGGCCAAGACAGTAACTTCGCGACCTTGCTCTAGCTAACCACAGCCCCCAAGAATGGTAGTAATCGACAAAGCTTCTCGAGAGGAATCCAAAGCTACCTCGCACGAGCAAAACAACCACCGGAAATGACGGGAATTCGCCGGAAAAGCTCACGGCTGAACAGTGCTCTAGGGTTCGAAGAAACAGAGAACGAAAGGCTGGAAAATATTCTAAGTATGGGAACTGGTGTCTAAAATCGAAGGACAAATCTTCCTATAAATAGCACTTGCAACGAGTGGAAATCAATTCAATAATTGTCCACTGACAAAACCAGTCGACACCATCGATCTCCCAAACCAGCAGGTATACTACAAACCGCAGACGCGAGAACCAACTGCTGGTTCTCAAAACGGCGTCGCGCCAACTTACTCAAACGACGTCGCATAGGATACGCAATCCTCACTACCAGCAGCTGGGTATCCAGTCGCAAGAACAAAACAACGCATAACACCTCTCTCTGCTGGTACCAGTCGCAACATCGAAACGCAGCGTTGCAACTGATCAAAACGGCATCGCACAACTGACGTCATCCAGTCGCTAGCTCTCGCGCAATACCAGCAGCAAGCTACAGTAGCGAAAATCTCTCACAGCTGGACATCCAGTCGCAACAACAAAACGACAACGTTTCCTCTTCGCGCTACAGGAACATTGACTCGCGTTGACATCCGCTTCGGCTGAACAACCAGCAGGCATACTCACGCGAATCCCGCCAGCTGGTACCAGACGCAACATCCAAACGACGTCGCGCCAATTAATCTAAACACAGTCGTTTTAGCCCTCAACGCAATTTCACTAACGCATCTTCTGATTACAACACGCGCAACCAGATTTCACGCAAACGACGGCGTTTCATACCCTGCGTTACCAAAACATGCTTCGACTGGTTTTCGCCACCGACCAGCTGCTAGCTTGTAAAACCAGCTTTTACCGAAAAGTACCAAAATCACGAAAACCTCCAGAATTGTTCTAAGTATGGTTCTCGACCTGAAAATGAAACTCAAACCTCGAAACAGAGAGTCTAAACCACCAGAATCTTTATAAATCGATTAATTCCTACGATTAATCTCAATTAACAAATCCAGGTCTCACACACAGGTTCCACGATAAACACCTCTGATCTAATCCAGCCTGCGTCCACCAGCAATATCTAAACCTGATCACCTGCACTTAGGAAACTATTGAGGCTAGAGACTCAGCAAGCAAATCTGGATATTACAAGACCATACAGAACATGCATAAGAATACTTTAAACTGTAAACTGAAAACTATAAGCTGAAAAAGAAGTAATTATATTTCTTGAATACTCGGTTATATAACAACCACCAGTATCCCTCTTTTCTAATGTGAAATGTGAATGAAAGATTTTCTTTAGATCCTCTATTCGCTTGGTCAAGCTTAACTTGTTCCAGGTGGAGCGGGACCCAACGACTCTCTTGCCATTGTCCACACACCCTAATCTTTAACTCTGTTGGCAGGGCACTCCGGTCCATCGACCGATTACCACACACCTTCTGTTTGACCATCTGGTATTCGAAATCACAAAACAAAATAAACTTATTTTAAACTTTCTGTAAATCTTTATTTTTTGTAAATCTGCTTTTCTTTGATCTGAAACAGACCGATCTCTTATATGGTTTACTATTTAAAACTCTCTTGATTTTCGAAAGCTACTGGGAGTTCGATTGAAGAAGAAAACTGAAATCAGCTCAAGCTATTAAAACAAATAAAGAGCAGCAGAGCTCTGAGCTGATGAACTATTTCTTGAAATGGGTATAACTGTGAATAGATTGGAGTTATACCTTCGAATCAAAGCTAAAGAAATGAAGAATTAAACTTGAAGTTTACTGTACCAGTCCAAAATGGACCTGAGCTGGATCATCTCAAAGTATGATCAGCATGCGGGCGTACTAATTTGGAATAGAAAACTAGCTTTGGGCTATTTGGTCAAATAAATTCAACCCAGATCGAAAAATGAAATCAGATCGCGAGTGAGATGGTCAATGAAATCAGATCTCAAGTGAGCTGGACACTGAAATCAGATCGCGACTTAAAAACCAGCTCGGAAAAAATAAGCAGATCACGAACTTAACTCAAGTCCCTCAATGTGGTGTCATCATAACCCCAATCGATGATCAGATATCACCGATGTGTTCAGTATACAAAACTGATTATTATGATGCAAAATCAAATTTCCGACCACTAAATCTATATATGACAGGTTTATTCTCGCTACTCATTTTGTAGTCATACTCCCATTTTCCCTTCCACCATACTCAACACTTTGAACTCTATGTCCATATGGAATTGGGAAACCAATACTTATGTGGCTCTTAATGATTCTGGGATATAGCTATCCATGCACTCACAACTCCTTGTGACTAGGAAAACACATTTTTCCAACCTACCCATCGGACCATGGTAAAGCGTCTAGAAATATCGTCTCTTGACACCTTAGGTATCACTGATAGTGCCTACAAGGACCAGTCAGTCATGGTTAGCGTGTAGTACAGTCCTTTCATCTCAAACATCCCGACCGAATCAACGACCATTGATAAATCGAGAGCCGCTAGAGTTCGATAGCCAACATACATCTTGGAGATCAAATAGTGACATCACATGTGCTACTAGGTAAACCCATTTACCTAAAGCACGTAGAGTAGGCCAGAGATTTGTCACACTATTATCTCCTCAAATAGCATAGGATATCCATGCAAGCGGTGAATTCTCGACAACAAAGCATCGACTCCTACAAGAGTCGTGATCTCACCCAACCTACCCACCTGATGACCCTCATGGAGTCGATAAACGAGTCAAAATGAGGCGACAATCATGTAGAGTCTCAATCATATTTCAAGTAATGAGGACTAATCTGTACAACCAAGACTTCAGACTTAATCCACTCGACAAATGATAACCACTTGGAAAGTTTGAACTAGGATAGTTCGATAGATCACCGGGTCACTATCCATCTGCATGCTCAAAACATCTCCATGTTCTATACCAATGAAACATGGTACTTTTGCAAATACTAGTGTCGAACTCAGGCAGTCCTTATCCTTGTTATGGATGATCCAATTGAATAGGAACTCATTTAGAATACACAGTGACTATTAGATTTGTTTCATTATAGCCACCAAATCTACTGTCAGGCCCCGTGCTAATTAACAAGGATTAATAGCACAATTAAGCACATAAGAGCGGAAGCATAAAATAGGGCTAAAAATTTTCGAAATAAAGTTGGGCCTGAACCAAATCATATCTTCAAAATAGTCATAACCAAAATACGAGTTAAATCAAAACTCATACAACAACAGGTAATCACAACTCAATTCAACAACGATCCCCCAACTACATATAAACTCAGGGCATCCCCTGGATCAATACATAATAAAATAATAACAGGGACTCAAGGAAATGGGGATCAACTAGCTGGGGTTCCTGTCTGTCCATCTTGGTTACCTGAATATCCTGCAACTGGGCAACACAGACCCAAAACACCAAAAAAGCAGGAAAAAACAACAACAGGTAATCACAACTCAATTCAACAACGATCCCCCAACTACATATAAACTCAGGGCATCCCCTGGATCAATACATAATAAAATAATAACAGGGACTCAAGGAAATGGGGATCAACTAGCTGGGGTTCCTGTCTGTCCATCTTGGTTACCTGAATATCCTGCAACTGGGCAACACAGACCCAAACAACAAAAAGCAGGAAAAAGAATACGAGGTCAATGTTGGCGCAGTGGCGGATCCGGATCCCGTTTCCCGGGGCACAGCGGAGGTTTTAAAATTTTGCACCGGGAATCGTTCAATACATAATATTAACAACAAGCAAACATCCATAGGGTGTTTGAATTGTTACCATGCTGGCGTCTAGGCGCCTGGCTCCGACCAGATTCACAGGGAATTCGGCACTTAAAGGTAGGCGGCGGTAGATCTCCTTAATCCGGTCCACAACTGGAATCAGGACTCCTTCGTCAGTCTGCACTAGAAGAGCTGACGAATTTGACACGAACGGAATCTCCTCAAAAAGATGATCGGAACAAGTCCGATCACGGCTAGCGGCGGCGGGCGGCGGCCGTGAGGTGTTGTGGAGAGGGAAGGGCGGTGGCCAACTTGGAGGCTAGGGATTTGTGAGTTGAGTTGTTATGTAATACATCAACCCTAGACTCAAGAATACGTATAGGTGTGATGGGCTTGAACCGGCCCATTGGACCTGGGGCGGGCCCAGTCCAACGTATGAACATTCGGTTCATCCCTATCACCTTGACTTCATCATAAATCCGATCGACGATCTGATCAGACCGATCTACACAGTTTCCAAAACTGAGTATTATGATGCGAAAATAATTTTTCAGACCATCTAGTCCAAAATTACAGTTTAGCCCCTCAACTATGGGAGATCGCAATTTGACCCCTGTTGACTTTTAGGAAGTCGCACTCCCTAAATTCCTCCTCCTATGCTCAACACATTGAGCTCAGTTTCCGTGCGGGAATCATGAATCCAGTACTTGTGTGACCCTCAATGGTTCAGGGATACAGCTAGCCGTGGGCCCACAACCATTGCGACTCCGAAATCATAATTTCGGACTTGCCCATCGGATCATGGTAAAGAGCCTAGCAACATCGCCCCATGATCCCCTAGGTATCACTGATAGTGCCTGCAAGAACCAGTTGGTCGTGATTAGCGTACAGTACGGTCCTTTCAACACATATATCCCGATCAGATCAACGACCATTGGTAAATCGAGAGTCGCTAGAGATCCAATAGCTATGCATACATCTTGGAGATCAAATAGTGACATCGCGAGTGTTACTAGGCAAACCCATTTACCTAAAACACATCCAGTACTCTGGCCAGAGATTTATCACACTATTATCTCCTCAGATAGCATAGGATATCCACGCATAAAAGCGAGCGGTGAATCCTCGACAACGAAGCATCGACTCCTACATGCATCGGGACCTCACCCAATATCGCCACCTAATGACTCCAAATGAGTCGGTAAACAGGTCAAAGTGAGGTGCCTATCATGTAGAGTCTCAATGACGTTTCGAGTAGTGAGGACTAATCAGTACAACCAAGACCTCGGACTTATCCACTCGACAAATGGTAACAACTTGGAAAGTCCGAATGAGGGTAGTTCGATAGATCACCAGGTCACTATCCATCTACATGCTCAGAACATCACAATGTTCCCTACCAATGAAACATGGTACTTCACATCGCAGATGCTAGTCTCAAGCTCGGGCGGCCTTATCCTCATTTTGACGGTCCACTCGACTAGGAACGTGTTTAGAATACACAGTGACTATTAGATGTGTTTCTTGATAGCCATCATATCCACTATCACATTTAACATACACTATGGTGCATTCTAGGTCTTTATCCAACACAATTGTTAACATTATAACATAATGAAAATAAAGAATGCCATAAAATAAATGCATATTTCATAAATAAAGATCGTTATACAAAGAGTCAATAAAACCCACACACCACAAGTTGGCTAGTTGGGCATCTACTATAACAATCTCCCACTTGCCCTAAAGCCAACTACTCATCAGACGCAGTCCTATTGTTTCGCTATGTTTTTCAAACAACGGTCCTGGCAAGGGCTTCGTAAGTGGATCAGCAATGTTGTCTGCAGAGGCGACTCTCTCGACTGCTATGTCATCTCTAGCCACAATATCCCGGATTATGTGGTATTTCCTCAGTATATGTTTGGATCTTTGGTGAGACCTAGGCTCCTTTGCTTGCGCAACGGCACCCGTGTTGTCGCAGTACACCGGTACTGGACCAACTACATCAGGAATTACGCCCAACTCTTGGACGAAATTCCATATCCAAACGGCCTCCTTAGCAGCAGCTGATGCTGCGATGTACTCAGCCTCAGTGGTTGAATCCGCGATGGTGTCTTGCTTGGAACTCTTCCAAGAGACAGCACCACCATTGAGCATGAATACAAATCCAGAGGTTGACTTCGAATCATCCACGTCACATTGGAAGCTAGAATCAGTGTAGCCTTCCAATTTCAGTTCACCACCCCCATAGACCATGAACATATTCTTAGTCCTTCGTATGTACTTAAGAATATCTTTCACAGCCTTCCAATGTATTTGGCCGAGGTTGGCCTGGTAGCGACTCGTGACACTCAGAGCATATGCAACATCCGGTCTAGTTGAGATCAAGCCATACATAATACTACCTATTGCCGAGGCATATGGCACACGTGTCATACTCTCTATCTCCTCATCAGTCTTCGGACACATAGACTTAGATAGAGTGACCCCATGGCACATAGGTAGGTGTCCTCTCTTGGACTCTTCCATAGAGAACCGCTTAAGTATGGTATCGATGTAGGTAGCTTGGGTGAGTCCGAGCATCCTTTTTGATCTATCCCGATAGATCTGTATTCCAAGAATTTAGGATGCTTCACCCATGTCCTTCATCGATAATCTACTAGACAACCACACTTTAGTTGACTGCAACATTCCTACATCATTCCCAATGAGTAGAATGTCATCAACATAAAGTACAAGGAATATCACAACACTCTTAACTACCTTCTTATACACACATGGATCCTCAGGATTCTTGATGAAACCAAATTCCTTAATTGTTTCATCGAATCTCATGTTCCAACTCCTCGATGCTTGTTTGAGACCGTAGATCGATCTCTGAAGTTTGCATACTTTATGCTCACTTCCTACAGATGTGAAACCCTCAGGCTGCGTCATATAGATCTCTTCCTTAATGTTTCCATTAAAGAACGCAGTTTTCACATCCATTTGCCATGTCTCATAGTCGTACCATGCGACTATGGATAGTAGGATTCTAATTGACTTGAACATTGCGATCGATGCTTGGTTCGCATGCATTGAGTCAATCTCAGACTGCATTGCTTCAAGCCACAAATTAGAATCAGCATCGGAATGCCTCCTTGAAAGTTCTTGGATCACATCCAACAGTTTGATCACTTTGATCATTTTCAAGGAGGAATCCATATCTATCAGGAGCCCTAGGAACCCTTTCGGATCTCCTAGGTGCGACCATTTCTGGTATTGGCTCTTGAGGTGCGGGAGATTCACTTGGTACTTCAGATGGTTCTCGAACTTCTTCGAGTTCTACTATCCTGCCTTTTCTATCGAGTAGAAACTCCTTTTCCATAAAGGTGGCATTTCTAGAAACAAACACTTTTGTTTCATTGGGATAGTAGAAGTAGTATCCAATAGAATTCTTTGGATACCCAATGAAGTAACATAAGATGGATCTATTATCCAGCTTATCTCCCACTGTCTGCTTCACGTAAGCAGGACATCCCCAAATCCTCATGTATGAGTATTTGGGTGGTTTGCCCATCCATATCTCATACGGAGTTTTATCCACTGCCTTGGTGTGGACATTGTTCAACAACATTACCGCCGTTTCGAGCGCATGGCCCCAAAACGAGGTAGGAAGCTCAGTGAAGCTCATCATAGATCGAACCATGTCCATCAAGGTTCGATTACGACGCTCTGCTACACCATTTAGTTGTGGCGTGGCCGGAGGGGTCCACTGTGAGAGAATCCCACTCTCTTTAGGATAGTCTTGAAATTCAGCACTCAAGCATTCTCCACCTCGATCGGATCGAAGTGCTTTAATACTTTTCCTTAACTGATTTTCTACTTCAGCCTTGAATTCTTTGAACCTTTCAAATGATTCAGATTGTGCTTCATTAAGTACAAGTACCCATTCCTAGAGTGATCATCGGTGCTTAGTATTAATGCTAAGTGGGCCACACACATCAGTATGGATCAAATCCAATAGGCCTTGAGCACGTTCATGCTTGCCCTTGAAGGGTTGTTTAGTCATTTTTCCTTTGAGACAAGACTCACAAGTCTGTAGGGAGTTAATGTCCGACATATCAAACATGTCACTCCTAACCAATTTGTTCATCCTACTTAGGGAAATATGACCTAGCCTAGCGTGCCAAAGTTGTGCTGGATTCAAGCTATCGTTTTTCATTTTAACTGTTGTTGTATGTGTTTCCACATCGCGAGTTGGAACTGCTTTTAATTTTAAGGTGTATAGATCGTTTTCGCGTTCCCCAATTCCAATCAAAAATTCATTCTTGTATATATTGCAAATCGAATTAGCAAAATGACAAGAATATCCATCACTATCAAGCATAGAAACAGAAATAATGTTCTTTATTAACTCGGGAACAAACAAAACGTTTCTCAATAACAACTTAAAATTCGAAGACAAAAACAAATAAACATCTCCTATAGCTACAACAGAAACCCTTGCTCCGTTGCCAAGCCTCAAGTGGGTCTTACCCTCTCTAAGACGTCGGCTTCTTGTCATCTTCCACAAATCATTGCAGATATGAGATCCACATCCGGTATCTAGTATCCAAGAAGTCGAACTAAGAGACATATTTCAATGTAGAAAATACCTTTTGCAGTTCGCAACTGCCCGAGGTACTCCTTACAGTTCCTCCTCCAGTGCCCAGGCTTGTGGCAGTGGTGGCAAACATCCTCAGACTTGTTTGGCTTGGAAGCCTTTGCTTTGGGCTTCTTGGTGGGTTTTTCCTTCTTCGCAGGGGCAGAACGCTTCTTACCCTTGCGTTTGGGCCCCTTTTTCGCAGAGGAAGAAGAGCCCATAAGGAAGATGGGCTTGTCCTTCTTTATGGTCCCCTCGAACACTACAAGCATGTTCACCACCTCTTCAAGGGTGGCTTCCAGCTTGTTCATGTTAAAGTTGACCACAAAGGGGTCGAACGCAGCAGGGAGTGAGAGGAGAAGCAGATCCACTGACAGCTCATGTGGAAGCGTGATGTCAAGGCCCACCAACTTTTCAATAATCCCAATCACACGAACCCCATGCTCACGGACCGAAGTCCCATCGTGCATGCGGCTTGTCATGAGCTCCTTGACAGTGGTGAACCTCTCAGTCCGTGAGTTCTCCCCATACAGCTCCTTAAGATGAAGGTGTATGTCAGCATCATACACGGTCTTCTCAAAGCACCGCTGCATTTCATTTGACATCGATGCGATCATATAGAAATCGAGTCTTAAGCTCGTCATCCCACCATTTGTTAAGCTTTGTCAGCTCGTCAGGGCTGATGTCGGCAGGGGCTTCCTTCGGAGGGCTCTTGTCTAACGTGTAGAGGAGCTTCTCCGAAGCCAATACAATATTGAGGTTTCGAAGCCAGTCTTGGTAGTTCAGACCAGTGAACTTGTTGCTATCCAGTATAGCAGCAAGTGGATTTTTGATCGAAGACATTATAAAGCAGTTTATACTGAAAAGAAAAACAGACATGCATTATTAACTATATACGAAAAGCTCTAAGACATAAAACAAGGTCATTTAGTTTTATGAATTACCCTCCCACTATTTTAACGATTTCACCACCCTCTAATGAAATCGAGAAAGCAAGTTTCCTTAGTGGGTACACGGAGTCCAATCAAGCGATCATGGTCCCGAATAATATCAGCCAACCATGACCCTCAAAAGGTAGAGCCCAATTGCAACAGGTGCAATCTCCATGTATTTACCTCACGTCCAGTAAGGGCCCAATAATATGACGCCGATTACTATCACGTGTCAAGATGACCCATCAATGTTGAGTCGTGAAGGACGGTCCCCTTAACGTCCCCAATAATATGAGCCAACGTTAAAGAGAGTTCCAACCAACTCACAGCGAGTGTCAATGACGTGCACAGCTTTCCGGCATACATAACCCCCTCAATAATATGAGTCGGGCCATGTATGCGGGTAGTATCGACGTACACTCATTGTTGATGGAAGGTAGGAGAATTTAAACAAATTTAAATTCCCTTAGTTTATCGAATAAACTTTTAATCTTGATATTAATTTTTAATCATATTTAAAAACGAGGGATTTTAATTTTGAAAATTCGGTCTCAACTAATTTTAAATCATAATTTAAAATGCGGATTAAACAAACATATATCGCATATATATAAACTTTGGGATGATCGATCACGAGAGCTATGCGGTCCGTGGTTGCCAATCACGGACCTGGGTCCAGTCCTAGGTGAAATGCAGTATGCAATGCAATCCTATTACATTAGCTTCCGGTTTTACAAATCTTCGATCTTCAATATCTTTGATCATCTCCACCATCTTCAAATGTCCTCCCACTAAATCTAATATTTACATTTAAATGTCCATGACACATTGGGATACAATTTTAAGGGGTGGGAACGGGCCATAAACCAGGCCCACTGTATAAATGATATCAACAATATTTACAACCAAAATCGTAAAACCTAGCATACACCTAACACATTGGGCACGGCTCTCGATCATCCTATAAAATCATATTTTATAAATAAAATCATATTTTGTCAATTTTAATTGCATCAAATTGGGCTTAAAACAATTTTAGGCCCAAATCTCAAAAATTCCAAAATAAATTTTTTTTTTGTCCGACCAAAATGGCCCAATATCAAATATTGGCCCGAAAACTTTATGGGCTGCCCGGGACAGGCCCGAAACATAACCTAGAAGACAAAACAGCCGTCACAGCGTTGCCGGAGAATCGCTGGATGGTGGCACGGCCGGCGGCACAAGGGCGGCGGCCGTGAGGTGTTGTGGAGAGGGAAGGGCGGCGGCCAACTTGGAGGCTAGGGTTTTGTGAGTTGAGTTGTTATGTAATACATCAACCCTAGACTCAAGAATAATTATAGGTGTGATGGGCTTGAACCAGCCCATTGGACCTGGGGCGGGCCCAGTCCAACGTATGAATATTCGGTTCATCCCTATCACCTTGAATTCATCATAAATCCGATCGACGATCTGATCGGACCGATCTACATAGTTTCCAAAACTGAGTATTATGATGCGAAAACAATTTTTCAGACCACCTAGTCCAAAATTGCAGTTTAGCCCCTCAACTATGGGAGATCGCAATTTGACCCCTGTTGACTTTTAGGAAGTCGCACTCCCTAAATTCCTCCTCCTATGCTCAACACATTGAGCTCAGTTTCCGTGCGGGAATCATGAATCCAGTACTTGTGTGACCCTCAATGGTTCAGGGATACAGCTAGCCGTGGGCCCACAACCATTGCGACTCCGAAATCATAATTTCGGACTTGCCCATCGGATCATGGTAAAGCGCCTAGAAACATCGCCCCATGATCCCCTAGGTATCACTGATAGTGCCTGCAAGAACCATTTGGTCGTGGTTAGCGTACAATACGGTCCTTTCAACACATATATCCCGATCAGATCAACGACCATTGGTAAATCGAGAGTCGCTAGAGATCCAATAGCTATGCATACATCTTGGAGATCAAATAGTGACATCGCGAGTGTTACTAGGCAAACCCATTTACCTAAAACACATCCAGTACTCTGGCCAGAGATTTATCACACTATTATCTCCTCATATAGCATAGGATATCCACGCATAAAAGCGAGCGATGAATCCTCGACAACGAAGCACCGACTCCTACATGCATCGGGACCTCACCCAATCCCGCCACCTTATGACCCCAAATGAGTCGGTAAACGGGTCAAAGTGAGGTGCCTATCATGTAGAGTCTCAATGACGTTTCGAATAGTGAGGACTAATCAGTACAACCAAGACCTCGAACTTATCCACTCGACAAATGGTAACCACTTGGAAAGTTCGAACGAGGGTAGTTCGATAGATCACCAGGTCACTATCCATCTGCATGCTCATAACATCACAATGTTGTTAGAGTAGATGCCCAACTAGCCAACTTGTGGCGTGTGGGTTTATAGACTCTTGTATGAAACAATCTTTATATATGATATTCACATTTATTTATATGGCATTCTTTACTTTCATTGTGTTGTATGATGATTAACAATTGTGTTGAGTAAAGACCTAGAATGCACTAAAGTGTATGTTAGATGTGATAGTGGGTATGACGGCTATCATGAAACACATCTAATAGTCACTGTGTATTCTGAACATGTTCCTAGTCGATTGGGCCGTCAAAATGAGGATAAGGCCGCCCGAGCTAGATACTAGTATCTACGATGCGAAGTACCATGTTTCATTGGTAGGGAACATTGTGATGTTCTGAGCATGCAGATAGATAGTGACCTGGTGATCTATCGAACTACCCTCGTTCTCATAGATTGTTGGTTTCATTGAATTGTATGGACCGTCTCCCGGCAATTTTTGTTCTTCCGCTGCCTCGCCGGGAGGCGTGATCCGGATCCGCCGCAGCTTCCCAACAGTGGTATCAGAGCCAAGGTTTTCGGATCTGATCAATATAATTGCTGCCTTATTGTATCAAATCAGATTTTTCAAATCGAAAAAAAAACCAAAAGTTTTGCCCCTCGGCCACGGCGCCGCCGCGCATGGCGGCGCCCCTCCCATGGCGCATGCGCGCGCGGCTACATGTGCGCATGTCGCGCATCGCGCCATCGCTCACCTGTTGCATGGATGGTCGGCCGTTGCACGCGGCTGTGCGGATGAATTGGTGCGGCGATACGTCGCCTGCCTCACGCAATCGTTGCGCGATGATGCGCTGTTTTGCGCCGCTCATCAGTGCGCGGTGTTCACCGCGGCCGCGCATATGGATGCGCATGCGATGGCTGGAAGTCGCGCACTGGTTGCGCTCAACGGTGGTCGACGATGCTTGCTGGCCGTGCGCAATCTGTTGCGTACATGGCTGGGCGCTGTTTGCGCCGCGCTTGTCGCGGGCGCATGCATGGCCTTGCGTCGCGCAAAATTCTTGGTGGCGGCCGTCGGCCGGTCGCAGCCCGGCGAAGCTCCGGCGATGTCGTGACGGCTGATTTCTTCTAGGGTTTTGTTCGGGCCTGTCCCGGACAGCTCGTGAAGTTTTCGGGCCGGTATTCGATATCGTGCCCGTTTTGGTCGATTTTGAAATTTTGAGATTTTTGGGCCTAGAATTGTTTTAAGCCCAAATTTGATACAATTAAAATTAGTAAAATGTGATTTTAATTATAAAATATGATTTTATAATGAAATATGATTTCTTTGATTAAAATTCGATTTTATCGACAAAATGCGATTTTATTATGAAATGCGATTTTATGATTAAAATATGATTTTGCGATAAATAATAGGATTATTTAATTTATGCATGTTAATTAGATTAATTGCATGATTGGGATGATCGAGAGCCGTGCCCAATTTGTTAGGTGTATGCGATAGGTTTTTGTGATTCGGTTTGTAAATATTTTGATTATCATTTAAGTGGGCCTGTTTGTGGCCCGTTCCCACCCCTTGATAAATGTATCCCTTATATGTCATGGTAAATTTAAATGTAAAATTACTAGATTTAGTGGGAGG
>KV006423.1:2112-14762 GCA_001598015.1 Dorcoceras hygrometricum
GAGACGCCTATCATGTAGAGTCTCAATGACGTTTCGAGTCGTGAGGACTAATCAGTACAACCAAGACCTCGGACTTATCCACTCGACAAATGGTAACCACTTGGAAAGTCCGAAGGAGGGTAGTTCGATAGATCACCGGGTCACTATCTATCTGCATGCTCAGAACATCACAATGTTCCCTACCAATGAAACATGGTACTTCGCATCGCAGATACTAGTCTCGAACTCGGGCGGCCTTATCCTCATTTTGACGGTCCAATCGACTAGGAACATGTTCAAAATACACAGCGACTATTATATGTATTTCATGATAGCCGTCATACACACTATCACATCTAACATACGCTTTAGTTTATTCTAGGTCTTTACTCAACACAATTGTAAATCATTACACACATAATGAAAGTAAAGAATGCCATATAAAAGAATGCGAATATCATATATAAAGATTGTTTGTACAAGAGTCAATAAAACCCACAAGCCACAAGTTGGCTAGTTGGGCATCTACTCTAACATGAAGAACAGCCGAAGCCATCTTCCTTTCTTTAAAAATCTAATATAAACATGCAAACAGAATTGAATATATGCTTTCACTGAGTGAGCAAGAAACAGAGTTTACTTGCCTGAATTCTTGAACACAACCGCAGTAGAAATCCAGCAAATCACAACACTCCGATCGCCTCCTTTAAAAAGCTTTAAAACTTTTGCTCGGTTTCTTATAGAGAGAGCACCGCTTTGAACTAAGTTTTTTTTTCAAGATAATGATGCATGAAGCAGCTAACATCCTATATATATATGATTTAAAATTCCTAAGGAAGAAGAAACACATTTACTTCAATATGTCGAATCCTTCTAAAAGTGTGCTCTGTTTTAAAATAAAATGATGTAAATGAAAACCGAAAAATTTTAGTTAAAACAAAAGGATTCGATCGACTTGCTGTAATTGGCTAAACAGCTGCTGCAATCGTATTCTAACATCTAGAATTTAGCTCTTAAATTATAAAAAGCTAAACAATATATATATCTGAATTCTGAAACTCGATAGAAACAGAGTTTAATAGAATAACATTGTAATCCCTCAATCTCAAATCTTTCTAGTTTGTGTCCTCTAAAATATCTGGGCATTACAACCTACCCCCCTTAACAAAATTTTGTCCTCGAAATTTCTTACTTAAAAGATCTGGGTAGCTTTTCTACAAATCATAATCACTTTCCCACATAATTTCTCTTTCGGTGTGATTTACCCACTGAAACTTAATCAAGGGATAGTTCTATTCCTTAACTTACGGTTTTCTCTTAAAAGAATCTTTACTAGAACTTCTTCATAATTTAAATCTAACGCTACTTAAATAGGTTGTTATCTGAGAATATAATTCTACTATAAGATACGCATCGCTGAAATGAAATCAGAAGCAACAAAATGGAACATTATTTGGGTACAAAACAGATTTCTACTGTTCATGAGTATTGCTGAAAGAAACCAGCTGCAAGGTCTTTTTACTAAAGACAAACGTATTAATTGAAACGATGCCGTTGCGAAACAACATGAATAGTGAAACTGCTGGATACAATCGATATAATGCAACTGCTGGAAATTAACTATGCAGCTGCTGGTCATAACAATGGAATGCAATTGCTGAAAAATGAACTTTGGTGCTGCAACATCAAACGACAGCTACGCTATCAGTTGTTGTCTATCAAACCAGACTTTATACCGATTCGACTAACAACTACCGATAACATAGCGTCAAGTTCCGATATTACCATTCACCGGAAGATGAACAATCCTAAACATGCGGGAAGTAAAACTCGAACTTCTCAGGGCGGAGTACTGGTTCTGACGAAACTCTTGCCTAACAAATCCTGAAACTAATCTTTTAATCCTTTCATTTTTTTTTTCTTAAGGGCAATCTAAGGCTTAAAAATTGAAACAGCTTCTAGTATCAAATCAATAGTAAACTCTAACTCAAAGGGATCTAAACACAGTACTCTACTTCTATTTCTTCTAAGTTAGATATCAATTTCTTAACAAACCTATCTGATACAAAATACAAGTTGACCAGAATCTAACAATGCTAATATAAACATATTGGCAACAAAATCTTACCCGTCGCCGTCGAGGTATCTGCTGGGGTTTCTTCAGCTGTCATTATATAAGCTCTACTAGTGATAAGTGGTCACTTCTGGGAACACTCCTTAGACATATGGCCTGGCTTGCCACAAGTATAACACACTCTCTGGCCAAAAAGACACTGGCCTGAATGGTTTTTCTTACAGGTTGGACATGGAGGCCTAATCCCTGAATTAGGGACAGCAGAGATAGGCTGTACAACTAATGGTCCTTTTTCTTGAGACTCCTGTTGGTTATTATTTGGTTTCTTATTTTGCCTACGGTCCTTTTGTTGAAAAGCTTGTATTTTCAATTGTCTCTCTTCTTCAATTACTTTCCAATCTTGTTCTGCCCGTAGGGCCTTATTCACAGCTGATCTATAATCTACGGGTTCTGCCAATCTAACATCATGCCTAATCATCGGCTTCAACCCATCAACAAAATGTTGTAGCTTAATATCTAAATTTGTCCCAATTAAAGGAACAAAATAACAACCTCTCTCAAACTTACGGATATAATCCCGCATAGACATCTCTCCCTTCTTAAGAGTTAAAACTCACTACGCAACTGTTGTCTTACATCTACCGTAAAGTATTGTTCATAAAATACTCTCTTAAACTCTTCCCAAGTAAGAATTCCCAAGTCTACTGTTAACTTGGCTCCTTCCCACCATATCATGGCATCTCCTCTCAGCATGTAAATCGCACACCGAGGCCTTTCTTGTTCAGTCAGTTGCAAATAGTCAAAAATCACCTCTATGGATTTGATCCAACTCTCTGATATAAGAGGATCGGTAGTACCAGAAAATTCTTGAGGTCTCTGTCTTCTAAACCTCTCCTGTGGATTTTCACGACTAACTATTCTTCCTAAGGTTTGACCATTGCCATTAATGTTTTTGTCAACTAAGCGCTCTAACAGCTGAGCCATGGTATTGAGGACGGGGTTCATTCCATCAGACTCACTATCTGCTTCTGTAAAACTTCTTCTTCCTCTACCTCTTCTTGACATATCTGTAAGGGTAGCCCAAATCCACTAGAATTCTATATGATAGATTACTTTATGCTAAAACATGAATTTAAAACTCACGGATTTAGAAGCGGTTGGAGAGAGTTGTTCAGACTGGAAGTGTGTTTATCTCAAGGACCATGCTCTGATACCAACTGTAACGACCGGACTTTTCTCAAAATAAATTTAGAAATTTGGGGTTCAAATTGAAAGACCCAATAATTTCAATCTTAATAAACATAAAAGTCGTTACTAAATTCTGGACTAAATTGCGAATAAATACAATTCATTGCTGCTGAAATGCGGAACAAAGGAAACAATGACGTGAGCGGAAGTAGAATCAAAATCTAATAAACACTTTTTATGTCCAATGAAGAAAATCAGCTTCAAGGGTATACAAAACGCTGAACTAAATCCTCAGCTGATCATAAAAACACACGCGGAACTGATACAACAGCTGATAGGAATGCGAATGAACTTGCATATATCTTCACACCAAAAGTTCATACAGATTTCTACAAAAATGAGGAACTAGAAATCTGTTGACATACAAAACTGTAACTAAAGTTCTGTACTTCAAAACAAAAGCTGAAAAGAACAATGGAAGATGTCCACGATAAAATGGTTCAGGGAATCTAGAATCTAGTACTTGTGTGACCCTCAATGGTTCAGGGATACAGCTAGCCGTGGGCCCACAACCATTGTGGCTCCGGAATCACAATTCCGGACTTGCCCAACGGATCATGGTAAGAGCGTCTAGAAACATTGCCCCATGATCCCCTAGGTATCACTGATAGTGCCTGCAAGAACCAGTTGGTCGTGGTTAGCGGACAATACGGTCCTTTCAATCCATCTATCCCGATCAGATCAACGACCATTGGTAAATCGAGGGCTCATGGTGAAGGGATATACAGATCCGTCGACCTATACACCTGATCCTTCCTCTGTTGAAAGGGCACACGGTTCGTCAGCCGCGCACTCACCCTTCCTCTGGGGATCCTCTTTGTTGTCATAACTTAAAATATTTTCTAAAACATCGTTCTGCTCTTTCTTTTCTTTCTAAAATCTGTTTTCTTTCTCTCTTGTATGAATTACTGGTTTTCTCTTGTCTAATGATGTTCTGGAACTTCAAGGGATTTCTCTGTAGAACTTACGAAGATGAAAACTGAATAAAAGCTCTCAAATCTTGTTCAATTGAATCGAATAATCTTTTGAACTGAAGCGGAAATGAATAAGAAATCAAATTCTGGAATTTCGTTGTCTGTTGAAGAAAACGAAGAATGAAGAGTAACCAGCTGAAATGAACAGTACTTAGAAACAAATAAAGCAACTGCTGAAATATCAAAATGGAATACATCTGCTGGTGAACAGAAACTGCTGGAAATTTACTAGGAAATGCATCTGCTGAATTTTGAAAGACAACGCAATTGCTGAATTCTAACAAAGGAATGCAGCTGCTGAATTAGTTCAATAGGAATGCACCTGCTGGTGTTAACAAAGAAATACACCTGCTGGTTTTAGCAAAAGAAATGCACCTGCTGATTTTACGATAACCATGCAGCTGCTGATTTTCAACGAAGAAGTGCAACCGCTGATTTTAACAAGGAAATATGCACCTGCTGATTTTATGAAAACAATGCATCTGCTGAATATGCATCTGCTGAATTTATGAAAGCAATGCATCTGCTGAAATATGCATCTGCTGAATATCAATAGCTGATGAACAAACTATCAGCTGATGAACAAAAAAATACGCAACAGCTGAACATGAAATAGTGCGACTGCTGGTCGCAACTACTGAACTCAAACAATGCGACAACTGAAATCTATATTTAGAATATTTTCAACAAAGAAATATCAGTCGTGGTATAAGAACCAGATTTCAGACTTAACCAGGTGAATGACGATGGTTTTCCTTTATCTGAAGAATTCAAAATATCTAAAGAAATTTCTGGAAATGATCGAATAAGCTACTTGTAAGCTACTTCGATGGAATTTCTGAAGAAAACTCAAGAATCTACTGGATGAACATCACCAAACCATTTTCTAAAACATCTCTTTGGATCAAAATACAGTAAAACGCAACCTTCATAAAAATAGAGCATGAACTTTCTGGGTTTGAAGAACAGCCGAAGCCATCTTCCTTTCTTTAAAAAAAATCTCATATAAACATGCAAACAGAATTGAATATATGCTTTCACTGAGTGAGCAAGAAACAGAGTTTACTTGCCTGAATTCTTGAACACAACCGCAGTAGAAATCCAGCAAATCACCAACACTCCGATCGCCTCCTTTAAAAAGCTTTAAAACTTTTGCTCGGTTTCTTATAGAGAGAGCACCGCTTTGAACTAATTTGTTTTCAAGATAATGATGCATGAAGCAGCTAACATCCTATATATATATGATTTAAAATGCCTAAGGAAGAAGAAACGCATTTACTTCAATATGTCGAAGCCTTCTAAAAGTGTGCTCTGTTTTAAAATAAAATGATGCACATGAAAACCGAACAATTTTAGTTAAAACAAAAGGATTCGATCGACTTGCTGTAATTGGCTAAACAGCTGCTGCAATCGTATTCTAACATCTGGAATTTAGCTCTTAAATGATAAAAAGCTAAACAATATATATATCTGAATTCTGAAACTCGATAGAAACAGAGTTTAATAGAATAGCATTGTAATCCCTCAATCTCAAATCTTTCTAGTTTTTGGCCTCTAAAATATCTGGTCATTACAGTATTGGTGGGTAAAATATCGGGGAATACCTACATTATCGATTGGTCAGAGCAGTTGAGGTTTGAACAGCTATGTCTTACAGCTAAATCTTCCAAGAGCTGGATGTGGCATCAAAGAATGCATCATCTATCATTCAAAACACTTGCTAATTTGATTCAACATGATATGTTTTCTGGTCTGCCAAAAATTAGTTTTTCTAAGGATCTGTGCAGCATGTCAGCTGGGTAAGCAAATAAAATCTACTTTCAAAAATAAAGGCGGAAAACGTTCTACCCGTTGCCTTGAGCTTTGCATATGGATCTTTTTGGTCCTATTTCAGTAACGAGTTTAGGGGGAACGAATTACACCCTTGCAGTAGTTGATGATTTCTCAAAATACATGGGTGTTGTTTTTAAAAGCAAAATCTAAAACCGCCGACCAGCTGATACGCTTTTTGAAACATTTACAAAATGACAGATCTTGTTCAGTCGATCGGATAAGAAGTGATTGCGGTACTGAGTTTCTAAATTTTAAACTAAGTTCTTATTTGGAAGACTTGGGAATAAAGCATGAGCTTTCAGCAGCTAGAACTCCTCAGAAAAACGGGTTAGGTGAAAGGAGAAACCGCACTTTAAAAGAAGCTGCTAGATCTATGATTGCATATTCCGGGATTTCACAAAAATTTTGGGCAGAAGCAGTTAACACAGCATGTTATACTCAGAACAGATCGATGACTAATAGGTTTCACAATAAAACCCCATATGAGATCTGTAATGGCAAGAAACCTGATATATCTTATTTCAGGATGTTTGGATGCAGATGTTTCATTCACAATAATGGCAAAAAGCACCTAACAGCCTTTGAACCAAAATCTGATGCAGGAATATTTTTAGGTTACTCTGCTGTCAGCAAGGCTTATCGTGTATTCAACATCAGAAGTTTAACTGTTGAAGAATCTGCTCATGTTGTATTCGATGAGACTAGCTTCAAATCTAATTCAGCTGCAAGTTTACACGAGTTGTGCACGCGTCTGGAATCAATGAGTCTTGATGAGTCAGATGATTACGTGTCCCCACAAATACATTCAGCTGAAGAACAACCAACAGCAGACACAACGCAAAATGTTGATCAACAAGATCTGACAACAGCTGGAGCAAATGCAATCAACGTTCCAACAGAAAATGCTCCAACAGATGTTGTTCCAACAGATATTACTTCGTCAGATATTGCGCGTGCGAACGCTTCTATTCATACACCAACTGCTGACGCAACAGTTGCAAGCACATCTTGTCAAGTAGTATCAAGACCAACAGTTGATGATAAAGCTGACACCAGCATTCACTCAGAACAGCAAGTATCACGGTTGAAATCTGACACACAATCCAACAACGATAATCATCAATTGGTGTCAGAAAATCCAAATATTTCTATCCAGCCAGCTACACAGGGGGAACAAGGAGCAAATCCCATTGGACTTGATCTTCGGTGGAATAGAAATCATCCACCTGAGCAAGTCATAGGTAACATTCAATCCCCTGTTCGCACGCGAGGACAGCTATCTCATGATCATTTTGATGCTGCATTTCTGTCGCATATAGAACCTAAGCAGATAGATGAGGCCTTAGCTGACCCCAATTGGATAGACGCTATGAAAGAAGAATTAAATCAGTTTAAGCGTAATAATGTATGGACACTTGTACCTAGACCCTCTAATCATTCAGTCATAGGAACTCGATGGGTCTTTAGGAATAAACTGAATGAAGATGGCATAGTAACTAGAAATAAAGCTAGGCTGGTAGCGCAAGGATTTAGGCAAATAAAGGAATAGATTTTGATGAAACTTTTGCACCAGTAGCTAGGTTAGAAGCCATACACATGTTTCTTGCATATGCTGCATATAAAGACTTCAAAGTCTTTCAGATGGATGTTAAGAGTGCCTTTCTAAATGGCGTCTTAACAGAGGAAGTGTATGTTGCACAACCTCCTGGCTTCGTCAATCATACACATCCAGACTATGTATATAAGCTGGATAAAGCTCTATATGTGTTGAAGCAAGCACCCAGAGCTTGGTATGATACACTATCTAAATTCTTAATTGAGCATGACTTTGTTATAGGCACAGTAGATAAGACGTTATTTAAATTTTTTAAAGATGACCGTGTCTTATTAGTTCAAATATATGTTGATGACATTATTTTTGGGTCAACTAACCCCAAACTGTGCAAGAAGTTCTCTAAGTTGATGCAGGATAAATTCGAGATGAGTATGATGGGGGAGCTGACATTCTTTCTAGGCCTACAAGTTCGCCAGCTGGAAAATGGTATTTTCATTAACCAGGCGAAGTATACGAAAGAATTGCTGAAGAAGTTCAGTATGGACAACTGTTAAGCAGGTGCAACCCCTATGAGCTCTTCGATAAAGTTGGATAAAGACGGAGCTGGAACTGCCATAGAGGTATCATTGTATCGTGGCATTATAGGCTCGCTGCTTTACCTAACTGCTAGCAGACCAGACATCATGTTTGCTGTCTGAATGTGTGCTAGATTCCAAGCAGAGCCAAAGCAATCGCATTACATAGTTGTAAAGAGAATATTGAAATATCTTAAGGGTACTTCCAACATGGGTCTTTGGTATCCCAAAGACTCAGGCTTTCAACTAATCGGTTATAGTGATGCAGATTATGCAGGATGCAGGATTGATCGCAGGAGCACAAGTGGGACTTGTCAATTCTTGGGAGATCGATTGATTTCCTGGTTTAGTAAGAAGCAAACATCCATTGCCACGTCAACAGCTGAAGCCGAGTACCTTGCTGCTGGCAGCTGCTGTGCCCAAATACTCTGGATACAACACTTGTTGAAAGATTATGGCATTGATGCTTCTGAAGCGCCCATTCTCTGCGACAACACAAGTGCGATAGCGATCATCCAGAATCCTGTGCTGCACTCAAGAACCAAGCACATCGACATTAGGCATCATTTTATAAGGGACCACGTATTGAAGAAGGATGTTCGGTTGGAGTACGTGTCGACTGAACAGCAAGTTGCTGACATCTTCACCAAACCTCTGCCAGACGCTAAGTTTTCCTACTTTAGGAACATATTAGGTCTCTTATAACTGCCATAAAATTGTCTGTGCGCTAACAATTTTTGCAGGTTGAACAGCTTTGCTTACGTCAGCAGCAGGTCTTCTATTCAGGGGGAACAACGGTGCTTACGTAAGTGCCACCGTTGGAAGACTATTTGTTTAGGCAAACAGCAGTGCTTACGTCAGCCTCTAGTCATTTATTCAAGGCGAATAGCGTTGCTTACGTAAGCGTTACTGATCGAGGGCTATCTGTCGTAGGGGAAACATGGTTTCTGTTTTGTTAAGCGTGACGTCAATTGAACAAGATAAATCTGTCAATAGATATCTCCTGTACACAATTGATGCTTATCTATTAACAGATTCCATTCCATCCCCGCGAAACATTTAATCAGATTCTCTTAGGTGTGATGTTTTAAGATTTTGTCGCGTCAATTTTTACTCTTTCCCGTACGGGTAAAATATCTTAAAAATATTCTCTAAAAATAGTACGCACCGTCGGATGATTGACATGTGTTGTCCTCATGTGAATCGTCACGTCAACATTCTTACTCTCTCTCCTAACTTTTCGTATTCTCTTTATTTATTTATAGCACTTCCATTTTTAAACGTTCTTACCTTGCAATATTACTCTCATTGTATTCTCTGCTCTCGTGATTTCGTACGCTCTTTTGCAGAATATTTGATTTCAGGCAGTATTCGCAATCTAAATCGATTGAAATGGCATATACATTCATCGCAAACTCCTACCAAGTGAACTTCGACTCTGTTTTGTTGATTTCTGACCACAACGGAATGCTACATATGTTTAAAGCACTGGAGGCCAGTGGATTGCGAGGTTTTCTGGGTTGCAAATCGGTTGTGTATGAGAAGGAACTGGAGCAGTTCTTTGATACGGCGTTGGTGCAGGATGGTGATATCACAGGGGTCGTTTCAGGCAAGTTCTTTTCTGTTTCACAGGATAGGTTTGCAGAAATTTTGAGTTACCCACGGAGGGGCTGGTGGATTTCTCTGATGTACCAAAGAATCTTGTTTTTGATGCGAGAAGCATATTTTCGAAGTCTGTTGAGCAGGTTGATATCTATGGGAAAAAGAGGTTTATGAAGCATGAATATCGATTGCTCAATGATATTCTGGCCAAAGCCAATACTGTTAAGGCCGGCTCTTTTGACGCCGTTACGAATGAACGTTTTATGATGATGACGGTGATTCATTTTGGGTTGAAGGTGAACTGGAGTAAGGTTCTGTTCGGGGTGTTGAAGGACATGGTTGATAGGACGCAGAAGAAAGCCAAGGGATATGATGCGCAAATTGGTGTCCTACTGAAAATCATCCCTGCAATCACAATGAGAGAATCTGTCCCTTTTCCAACATCAAAGATTCTGTCTATCAAGACAGTAAACACCTACATTGCCATGAATCACACGATTGATGCTCGTGGCCCAAGTGATGAGCCTAGGATGGCTGCTGAGACTGGTGTGAAGAGGAAATCAAAATCCAAGAAGAAATCTTCATCTGCTGATGAAACACCTGTTGAGGTAATCTCTGAAATTTTTGGGTCGAAGAAGCGACCAGCCACTGAGGGTAATGCGCCTGTTATTCCAAAGAAGAGGCGGATTTTGAAGAAAAAACCCTCGCCTTCAAAGGTCAGTATGGATATCGTGAGTGTGGCGCATGATGCTGTGCCAATTCAGATTGTTGCACCAATCCCTGCTGCGGCAGTTGTACAATCTCCTGCGCCCAAACACAGATACTATAAGAGAAAATTGATTCTGTCAACGGGCTCGGATGATGAGACGTTGGATGCTACTGATGAAGTGGATGTGATTATTGGGCAGGTGTTTGAGGAGACTTCTTTGCTGGCAACAGATGAGACCGAACAAGGAAAACAGCATTTTGATGAGACAGAGATAGGGGATGATTTTGATCAATGGTTAGAAGAGTCCTTCAAAGACTTTGCTTCTCGGGAGAATGAGCCAGTTGTTGGGTCAACCAGTGAGTTGGGAAAAGAAATCGGAACAGAGGAACGGGTTGCTGATTAACGGACATTGGAAATAGTTGATGAGACAGGTACTGTTACAGAAGCTGTTGGCTACAAGCAAAGTGCTTAGGAGCACATGTCTATTGATGATCTATTGATGCAAATTTCTGATG
This sequence comes from Dorcoceras hygrometricum, assembly GCA_001598015.1. Lineage (NCBI taxonomy): Eukaryota > Viridiplantae > Streptophyta > Magnoliopsida > Lamiales > Gesneriaceae > Dorcoceras > Dorcoceras hygrometricum. Next base: position 13,177 of record KV006423.1, read on the forward strand.
ATATGTTGCTGCCGTCCGTTACTGCTGCTGAAATTACAAAAATTAGGCTTGGTGAATCGATATCAATCAACGAAGTGCAAGAACATGACTGGTACTATGCCAGTCTCCCCAGGATTTCCACACATGATAAGGGGAAGGAGCCCCTAGAAGAGGCTGAGCCTGTTAAAGGTAAACCTATCAGAGAATGATAAGGGGAAGGAGCCCCTAGAAGAGGCTGAGCCTGTTAAAGGAAAACCTATCAGAGAAACTATTGAGTTGATCTGTCGGGATGTTGATTTTCTGGTTCAGTTGCGTGAACAGGTGATGAAAGATGTTGTAGAATTCTTTCATTCTTTTTCTCTCAATAAAATATCTGATCTTGATTCGTTGCGGGAATTGAAAGAGAAAGAAAAATTGATGTTGGATTGGGCGGATACCAATTATCTGGAGACCGTTATTAAGAGAAAAATGTATAGTCTTGTGAAATATAGAGAGATGCTGCTCAGGAAGTTTTTGGAATATCATCGGAAATACTATATTCCTGGACAGCCGTGGACAGCAACTGCTTTTCAAATAATTGATCTATTGTCTGTTTCCCACTCTAAATCTCTAGAAGATCTCCTGGCACAACAGAAAGAGCATGGGCTACTTATGGAGCAACCCTGCACTTCTACTTTCCTTGATAATTCTGTTGGTTGTGGTGCTGTCCTTGCACAATTCTTTTCTCTGGCCAAGTCCACCTGTTGGATAAGGCCAATGGTGCTAATCGACGGTGTGTGGACACCCATACAGGGCAGTGATTATTGGAGGAGTAGCTGTCGGTTTTATTGTTTGTGAATAGGAAGCAGGTGCCAGAGAGCGTGTGTGACGCCCGAACTCACGGGGTCACGAGTTTGGGGTGAATAAAAATTTTCGAATAAAAGAAGGGCTAAAAGATAATTCGCTATAGGCCGTATATCCTATAACTTAAAAGAAAACTCGAAACACAAACCAGACGCAGACACAATACTAATTACGGCGCCAACTGGTGGAAACATTTTTGCCGAAAAACAAGTCTTATATATATATTGCAATTGCGGTTACAACGTTTGTCATTCTATACGAACATACAATTGTTGCAATTGATCTAATACAGATCCTACAAAATATAAAACAACATTATCCTAGACACGGATTACGTTGGCCCCTTGATAAACACAACCACCCAGCCGCTGGTTCAACTTTCACCTGCTGTTCTTCCATCAGTTGTCGCACCTGCACCATTTTAAAAGCTAGTGAGCCTAAGGGCTCAGCAAGTAAAACCTGGGTAATAACAATTCAAATATACAGGTGGACATCTGTTCAATACATATGTTAAGGAACTTCAATGAACAATATCATTTTCGTAAACAGTTCAATAAACATTCAATGGCAGAAACAGGGGATGATAGCCCAGATTCTCATTGTTAACATTTTCAATATCATTTTCAATTGATCATGGCATATAAGTTCCTCATGGTCCGTGTTGCACTTTGATCAAAATGACTTCCGATATCAGTTTTAGCATATAGCTCGTATGAAAGGGCAATCGACATTTAGACAACTGCTCACCCTTCTCATGGGTGACC
>KV006423.1:24578-46413 GCA_001598015.1 Dorcoceras hygrometricum
CTCAGTTCTTTGAAACATTCATAACTTTCTGGAAAACATTTTGGAAGCATCAATATCATTTCAAAACATCATTTTCGAACCCATCTTTCCTTTCCTTTTCATGTCTAAATCAATTAAAACATGAACTTTAAACATACTGTTTAAAAATACAAGCAAAGACTCAGAAACAACAATATATGCTTCAAATGGTGAGTCAAAGCTTTTACTTGCCTTAACCGTAGCATTGCAACAGCAGCTGATGCCTGCAGGATTCTTCCCCTTGAGCAATACACGAACTTCTCTGCAAATAACTTTGAAGAACACAGGATGATTTCTTTGAAAATGATAAAGATATTTCTTTATAAACAGGTTTAAATACCGAAGGGATTAGTGGCAAGCTACTTGTGATATTTAGCATGACACACTTTAAACAAGTTGCAGTATTTTAATAAAACTCCCTTCTAAACATTTTAATTTGTAATGTACCAAACCTTTTCCAAAAGAAATCATTTTACCTCCTTAAAGATATTTTCGATCCATTTCAATTAAACTAGCTCGTGCATCACCCTTGGAGTCATCCGCTGGAACCTGCTACGTCACACTATTTTCTGAAATCAATTAATTTCAACAATGCATAACATATTTTAGAAATGCCATTTTAAATAAACAATATGCATATCGTGGTCCTAAGGATTTTTGGGGCGTTACAGCGTGGTTGACACAAATTTGTTCCGCATGCCTTCTTCATAGAGCCAGTACGGTATTGGGAAGCCAACCCGTTTTTGATCAAAACATGGGGATGGGCCAAAGATTGTTAGATACAGTATGTTTGGATGTTTGCGCCCGGTTAGTGGAAATTTTTGCAGAGATATAGTGGTGTATAGTTCTGTAGTTGACATTCTTGAGAAAATTCCTACAAGTTTTCGCAATATACTTCACATGGTGTATATACAGACAATTTTGTTGGGTATTTCAGTGGTTCAGATGAACAGAGTATTGCAGAGGCCAACTTGGTCTCTTCTGATGGTTCTACTGTCTACCGCTCTCCCTCTCCTCAGTTACTTTTTTCAAATGAGACAGAGTTTGACCAACCAAGTGTACATATCGCATCTTCTTCAATGCCATCAATGTCAGTCTCTGATCCTGTTGTACAGATAGATTTTATTCAGAGACCAGACTCTCCTAACCATACTGATTCTCCAATGCGTTTTGACAGCGATGATATTTCTTTGAATGCCACCTCAAATCCTCAAATACCATTACCAGTTGGTCCTACTGAGTTTAATGCATCTCTCAATGACCTCGGGACTTTCATTTACAGCGTATTGATGATTCTAACAGTGAGATATTATCAAGGATCACTACACTTGACAGAGGTTTTTGAGAAGCCCTGCTACACCGAGACGAAGCCTATCGATGTTCGTTACAAAGTGTTCTCCAAGACAATCAGAGGAAAGGTGATGTCCAGCTAGTTCACTTAAATGAGTTCAATAAGGGTGTCCTGGCTCACGGCGCCACTATCATTGGAGATTTAATGGATGTCAAGAAGGAGGTTCGAGCGATTGATGCGAAATTAACTATTTTGGATGGGCAAGTGGTTGTTACCCTCAATATTATTACCGACCAACTAAGCGAACTTGTTGATTATATCAACCGTGGTGGTAATGACAAAAAGGGGGAAGGAAGTAGCAGCCGCCCCCAACCACCTCCTGATGACCAAGGTGGAGGCAGTAGTGGCAGAGGAACTGGTGGTGATAATGTTAGAGACACAAGCATTGTGGAAAGACTCATGACTGCTGATAGACAAAGACAACGAGAAAGGAGCAGAGGGAACAGGAGTGGATCGTACAAGAGCATAAGATATTGACAGTAGGTCGTCTGAGGATCGATTGGAATATTGTGTACAAATCTTTTGTACCATTTCAAGTTAATGAAATTTATGATTTCAGCAGACCTTGTGCAATTTATTTTCACATTTATTTATCTCGGCTGCTATGTTTTGTCATCACCAAAAAGGGGGAAATTGTTAGGATAAAATTTATAGTTTTGGTGATAACAAAAATAAGAAAATATTTGGACTTAACGATGATATTCGAATAATCTTTTCATGGATATAAGAGTTGCTGACAACAGTGATCGGTGTATATTTCAAATATGTTATCGGGTTGTTCAGTTTCGGGTTCTGAGACAGTCGGGTTATAGAATCAGTTATTCGGGTTATCGGGTCAGATATCTACTGTTGATAGTGCATTAAGAGTGATGGTTGCTGCCAACAGACATCGTGAGTGAATCAGAGGTATCTGCCAACAGATTTCGTTATTGAACTGGTATGGTTACTGTCGTTAGATAGCGCTATAGTATATGTTCATCAGATATCGTAACAATGAGTTCAACAGATATGTGCATAGTAATCAGAAACCGTGACTTCATAGATACCGTCAGTTACCGCTACAGTATATTCAACAGATAACGCTTCAGCGCTTGTCTAACAGATATGATGACGTCAGCCTTTCTGAAATCGCATGTGGTCAGATATTATTAAATTGTGACAGATATGTATTCGAACAGCGAAGGACTATTCATTTATCTTCAACAAAGATACATCTGTCAATAGAAAATATTTCAGGCGCAAGTGTTAATTGATTCAAACGGACTACATATTAAAATTGAAGAGAATCAATGGTCTCGATCATTTCTTACAAATTGCCTGGAATTAAGGAGACAAGATTGATACTATTTTTTGGTAAATAGTACATATTTACAGAGGTTGTTACACGGTTATTGCACAAATATGGAAGGCGGAAATTTTGCTCTGATAGCGTGCAATTTACCTTGTAGTGGAGCAGAGTATACGGTTGAAAGATTATCATAATTTCATAAGGGATTGTATTTCCTTGAACAGAATTGATGACCGTTGAGCAAAGGGTATAAATAGCAGAAGATTTGAATTGAAGTCACAACTTCATGATTACTATTACTGTTACTCTGCCAATTTGCTATCTCAAGCATTCTCGAGCTATTCGCATTTGAAGTCATACTTGAAAAGCTCTCAGACTCGAAGAACTTTCAGTTCAAGCATTCATTGACGCACCTTCGAGTCATCCTCTGATTCACCATTGTTGAATCGATTTCCTTGTATAAGAAATCAGAGGATTTTACAGTCTCAAGTCTTTGTATTCTTTGTTATATCATTCGATTGAGTCTGTAACAAACGTGCTATTAAAAGCCGTTTGAAAAACAAATTACCAAGTGTTGTAAAAAACAGCTGCGACTGCTTGTTGATGATTGAGGATTGTTAGGAGTTCACCTGGAGCGAGGCTCGGTGATCGGGTGTTTGTAGAAGGACTACACGCATCAAATCTTCTAGTGGAACCTTCCTGAAAAGGAAGTAGGGGAGACGTAAGATATTTATATCCGAACTTTCAGAAAAAAATTTTCGACCCCTGCTCTTTACTTTACGCATTTACTTATTCATTGAGTTATCTGTTCACAAATTAATCGCCCTTTTTCCGCACATACTTTGTTGCCCGAGAGATCAGTTAAATCTGGTAACTCGGATTTAAGTTAAGTAGCGCTTGTAAAACTTTTAAAAGGTTTCGAAAAATTTAAAATACCAAGAGTTCATTCAACCCCCCCCCCCTTCTGAACTCTTGCAGCTGTTTCGAACTACATTGATTCTATTTTGGGACTATCACTATTGTACCTCATTCTCATTTTCGCTTGATCAAGCTAATAAAACCATAGTACTAGGAAGGTATAGCATCCCAATGCTAATCTGGAACCCATACTCATCATATATAAGGCACTCTGGTGCTAGTCCGAATTCCGTTACTCGTAAGTTTTGATATGGCTGACGAGACGTCTCTCGATTCCAATATCAGAAGAATTTGATATGTCTTACGAAACGTCTCTCGATCCCAATATCCGTAAGTTGATATGGCTCACGAGACGTCTATCGATCCCAATATCCGTAATATAACCACAATCAAGTTACATCATTCAAAACATTTTTATCTCTGGCCCAACTATCTTCCTCAACCTCATTTCTCGACCTCATTCCTCGAAAGTAAAACTTTTCTTTAAAAATATGTAAAAACTGCAGAATGTTTAAAATGTCTCAAAACTGCTCAAACATAAATAACTTAAAATCCTCATTTTATATTTTTCTCATGACGGCAGGCTGCCCCTAGAACTCAAACTCGTCCTGAACACGCAGATCAGCTTGCGTTGATCAGCTCAGAAGACAGTACTCTATTTACCGCAATCTGTACAATATACCACATGATCCAGCTCGTGTCTAAATAGCCCAGCTTAGGCATCCAGATGGCACAAATCCCCTCTCAGCTCGCACTACTTAGGTCTGCACGTCTACCCAGATCAGCTCAGGGCTTCAGTCCTGATCACAAACTGAAAACAGCTCAGAGCACACGATCATTTTGGAGCACGTAGGCCATCCCTTCCGCCAAGATCATCTCAGAGCTTCAAAACAGACCGCACGCTAAAAACAGCTCAGAGAACTCGATCAGTTTAGTGTATGCAGATCGGCTCGGAACCCAAAACAGCTTGGGGTCCTACCTATATGGAGGTTAACAAACTCAGGGCGATAAACTAGCTAAGGACAGTCAACCGACTTAGGACAGTAAACCATCTTGGAGCGATAGACTAGCTTAGCACAGTAAACAAGCTCGGGATGCTCAAACCAGCTTAGGGAAGTAAACCAGTTCGGGATGGTCAAACTAGCTTAGGGCGGTCAAACCAGCTCAGGGTCGGTCAAACCAGCTCAGGCCGATCAAACCAGCTTGGGGAAATTCAAACAAGCTGGGGAAAAGTCAGACCAAGTGGGGGAGGTCAAACCAGCTGGGGAAGGTCAAAACATCTCGGGGAAATTCAAACCAGCTGGGGAAGGTCAAAAATAGCTTGGGATTATCAACACAGTTAGGTCTCAAAATAAAGCAGTTTAGGGCTCGAGAAGGAGGCAATTTACTCAAAAAGGGTAGAACAGCTTTCGACTCATGGACTTACGAACCCAGGCTGCGGAACATAGCTTACGCTCAAAAGAACAACAGCTTACGGTTCTCGGATTACAATAGAAAAAGGTTACGGCTCAAGGTGTGGAACAGGTTATGAAACTAGAATCGTAGAAAACAATTTACGACTCAACAGCCCTCGGACTTGCTCTAACCCGCACCTTCGCTCAGCTTCAACTCATAAAGCCTTCGACTCTTTCTCACGACGAAACCTCTAGGCAGCCTCGTCAGGTTTTAATAAGGGAATTTACATCATGAAATCCTCAAATTACAGTCTCAAAATCAATAATTAAGAAGACGGTGTCAGGCCCGGTGCTATTAATACGTCAAAAGGCACACAAAAACCCGGAAGCTTACAAGTGATTAAAATTTTTTTCTTTTTGGCGTGAACTAAAAGATAATTTTTCAAAGTATTTAATACTCAAAATACAGACTTTAACACAAAAGTTAATCCAAAAAATCTCAATAATCACAAGAGTATATATATATTTAATCCACAGGTAATAATCAACAATACAGATTTACAGGGCATCGCCTGGTAAGGACTGAATATAAAATATACATAACTGGGAAATCAAACTCGCCTAAAGGGCTTCACCAGCCGACGCATATCTCAGTCCAGCTGATCTAAATGAAACTCCTGCAATGGTCAAACATGACCAAAGCAGCCCCAAAGGAAAACAAATGAGGTCAAACCTCAATACGAATAGCAACATACAACAGCTATCAGATACACATGCAACATATCATGTCATGTAATGCACGATGGCCGTCAAGAATAATTGGAAAATCTCAATTAATAATCGAAATCCATACTTAGCAACCTCCGCTAGCAATCACAACTCTGTGAAAGTGTTGTATTCTCGAGGCACGGTAGACTCCGTCGGGTTTAGATAAAGGGTTAATTAGCCAAGGTTATTCAGCTTAGAGAGCTATCGCGTTTTGCTCTAAGATGTTGGTGTAAGCTGATTCGGTTTCGGTTTGAGTTAGCGAGGGGGAAAGCTATTAGAGCGGCCGTGCTGGTCTTGTGTGTTGTAGCAGATTGGAAGCCCAGCTTAGAGGTGAGCTGGTATGTTGCACGAGTTGGTGATGGGTGGAAGCGTAAACTGTTCACTTTGCACCAGATTTGGCGCAAGCTGTTAAGCACGGACTATGCTGAGTCCGTGAGCTGTTAGCAACTTAGGAGAACTGTGTAGCAGGGAACAGTAGGCGTGAGCTGTTCTGGAATCGCAAACTGTTCCTACACTACACACGATGATCTGAGGGCTTATCTAACATCTTTGGAGCATTATAAGCTGTTGGAACATCCTGAACTGGTAATTAGGATGCACTCTGATCTGTTAGGATGCGAGCTGTTGGATGTGAGACTTGTTGGTCTTGCGTGAGCTGGCCAAGTGAGCAAACTGGTTTGGGTTGTAATCTGTTACTTCCATGATTGTTGTGAGCTGTTTTCGTTGGGCAGATCAGGTAGGAGTTGGCCTAGCTCTTCTGAGCTGTTGGGGCTAAACCTGCATATACGAAAGCTGAGCTATGCGTGAGAGCTGTTGAGTGCACAAGCTGAGCTATGATCTGTGAGCTGTCGCTAGTGTGATCTGTCGGTACGCCAGCTGTTAGAGAGACATTCTGTGCTAGTTGTCCAAGCTGGTGTCAGATTTGAAGTATGAACTGACCTGGAGTCATTGTAGATGTAATCTGCTGGGATCGTGATCTGTTGGAGTAGTGAAGGTGTAAGCTGCTGAGCACCTGTGCTACTGTGTATGTGTGATCTGGTGTGTGAAAGTGCCTAAGCTGGAGCAGCTGAGGTCTGAGCTGATGGAAGGTACTGTAGACCAGATCCAGAGCTCGGTAATATATATAGGGCTGTTGACCCATTACTTAGTCATTTTTAACCAAAAATATCCCAACTCCTTCTGCGTGTTCGAGAAGCCACCTCTCCCGAAACCCTTGCATCTACTGTTCATTCTTACCTCTGTTTTCTTGATTGTCGGAGTTCGACAGACCAGTTTTGGTGAAGGGTGGTACCGTTGGAAACCCCTTTCCAAACCCATCAGTTCCCTACCGGTATCGTGGCCTGAGATGGCCGGATGAGGAGACGCAAAGTAGTAGAGAGTGCGCCATCCGTTGCTTTTCCCCACCGCATTGTTCTCCCGAGCTGGTATTCTGCGAACTGTTGTTGGGTTCCTTAGGATCTGTTGATGGTCCTCCCGAGCTATTAGCGACCCTGTGGCTATTGGCGTGGTAGCAGTGGTGCGTGCGTGAGCTGTTCTGTGCTGGATGGTGTGTGTGCTATGTTCTGCAGTGAGCTTTGTGAGGAAGTTGGTAAGATTTGAGCAGGTACGGATTGAGCTTATACTTATAGCTTTGAGATAGGCATGGTAATATGTTTATGTGTGTTGTGCCATGTGTTTATGTGTTGAGGCCTGAGCTGTTTGTATACTACATGTTGTCGCCTGATTTGTTTGGCGTATTCCCTACTGTTGCCTAAGCTGGTTTGTTTTGTAGGCTGATTCTATTGGCTGCCTTGTGTATTACATGTTGTTCCTGATGTCGTGCTTTTAGATTGGTACATTATTGTATGTTTTGGCATGGGATTTGTTGGTTTTTGCAATCATACACATCATGTTGAGCCTGTAATGCATCTCCATAGCATATTGAGCTCCTCCCTTGTGATCTGCATGGTGTTCTTTGAGTTGAGTCTATGCCCCTGTTGTCCGTTGCTAGCAGTCAGTTGTCGTTGAGCTTGTTTTCCTTACTAGCCGTTGTTGAGAAAACCTGTTTTTATCAGGATGCGTGTGATTGAGCTCCCATTCTCTCACATGCTTTATGGCCCCCTCTTCTAGATGTGTTCTAGTGCTTCGTGTGATGGAGCGGCTGGGTAGCTCCCATTCTCTCACATGAATTGCGGCCATTCTTGTTTGTAGTGTATCGGGTACCGTGTGTGATCGAGTGGCTGGGTAACTCCCATTCTCTCACACGTTGGGTGATCCCTCCTGTTCTGATAGCCAGCCATGTGCTGTTTCGATGATCTTTGTACCTCCAGCCATGGAGTTGTTCTGTGAGCCCTGTATCTCCAGCTGTCGGGTTGTTTTTGAGGGCCTTGTTCCTCCAGCTGTTGATTCGTTTCTGTGTATGTTGTATCCCCAGCTGTTGAGCTGCTCCTTTGAGCCCCGATGATTCCTTTTGATCTCTTATGCTCTCATGCATTGCACGACATGATATATATCACATGTTGTATCTATTTGTTGTATTATTGTGCTTTTCGTACTGGGGTTTTGAACCCTTTCCCTTTGGGGCTTTTTTGGTTGTGGATGTGGTTTTCAGGTTTGCAGCTGGCCCTGGTGGTGCATCAGCTAGAGGAACCCCCATAGGTGTGGTTGAGTTCCCAGTTATGTATATGGTCCATCGAGTCATTTGCCTGGGGATGCCCTGTGTAGTTGTGTCTTTAGGGTTCAATGTTGATGTATTACTACATGTATTGATGGAAGCTTTGTTGTATCTATCTTATTAACTTCCACGCTTGACCAGTATTTTGAGTATTCGCAGTATTTTAAGATGTATTTTCCATCAGGCCAAAAAGCAAAAAAATTTATCCACTTTTGAGCTTCCTTGTTTTTTGGATTTATTGCATGCTTAACTCAGATTTAGAGCATCGGGCCTGATATTTTGGTATCAAAGCTTAAACTGCGATAAGCTCGTTTCTATTCTATCACACTCGAGTCTAGGCACAATATTTATCCTCATGCTCGTGCTTGACTATTTTCTTTCCTGATTTGTGTGTGCTTACCTTCGTGTGCCTCCTAGTTGTCGCCTAGTTGAGGTTGAGGTAGAGCTATTAGGTAGGTTTTAGACGAACCGAGAGTTTTGGTAAATGCGAAGGATGTTGCTCGGCCGAGAGTTCTTTTGAGATGTCGTGTGAGATGGTCCGAGGCCGAAGTGGAGTATTTGACTCAACGAGTGGATGTTTTGGAGCTGGTTCCGGCTAGGTGCCAGCGGATGAATCCCTCTATTCTCAGTGGTGCCGGAGATTGTTTAGTTGCCGAGGGATGGCTTGAGCACATGTTGGGTTTGTTTGACCCTGTGCGGTTCGATGATAAGAGAAGATTGAGTTGGCTGCTGAGCCCTTAGTATTGCGCGAGTCCTTTAAGATCCTCGTCCTGCCAGCAGAGTTGTTGTATCTTGAACTCCGTTGACTTCTACTGTTTGTACTTCCAGCTGTGGAGTTGCTTTGCTAGCCACATGTCTCCAGTTGTTGAGTTGTGCCTGTGAGCCTTGGATCTCCAGTTGTTGAGTTGTTTTGGTGTGCTTTGTATCTCCAGCTGTTGAGTGTTCCTGTTGTTGTATCTCTAGCTGTTGAACTATTTTCTTTGTGTCTCCAGTTGTTGAGCTGTTTTCTTTGTGTCTCCAGCTGTTGAGCCATATCCGTGAGTTCTGTTGATCTCTGTACAGTTGTTGTCTTGAACTCTGTTGGTTGTTGTTGTTTTAATCTCCAGCTGTTGAGTTGTTTTGTGAGTTTCGTGCCTCCAGCTGTCGAGCTGTTTCCAGAGTCCTATTGATCGCTTCTACTTCTGGGTTGGTTTTACACTCGTGATAGATGGATTGTAGTGGCGTACTCCTTACCTTTTTCTCCTTCTCCTTCTTCGAGAAGTTTGAGTTGTGTGTGGCTGCCGAAAGGACGAGGCATGGTTTGCATCTCGTTAATGGAGAACTCGCTAGATGAGATATCCTATTCCTGTCTCGATGTTGGCCACCGTCGTGTCTGCTTTGGAGTTTTGACGCCAATCATTTAAGGTGGAGAGAGTTTGGGTGATCTCCACCGACCCCGAGAGTTTGAAACGTGTCTTCACTTATTCCTACTTGTTTGGGAAACAACGTCTTTGGATAGATTTGATTTGGATTTCGGACGTGAATTCAACGACAGCCTGAGTGAGAGGGCTTGTTGCTGATGTTTCGTTGGGAATGCCCAGCCAATGGTGCTGGTAGCATTGAGTATTCCTAAGTGTTCGAGCAATTGGGAACTTCGGGATGGTGTTCGCAGCCTGGTATCAGTTCCTTTGGGATTCCCATCGTTTCGGGCATGAGCACCATTTTATGTGGACGCTAGAGGAGTGTTGAGTATAGCGTTCTAATCTGTATCGGCCGGGTTCTTTTGGTGGTGCTTCACGGGATTTGCATCTGCCTCCTCAACCTCAGCACTCGGGACCCCAGCCGACTCAGTTGAGAGCGATGATTGGACGGCATGCTGACGATTTGCCAAAGGTGTAACCACAGGTACTTGATTTGCTTTTGGATTTTCCAGCATGAGTTTAGTTTTGACAAGAGAACATCACACCCGTGTGTTTCTGCGCTGTGTGCTTGAATGTGGGTTGATTCGATCCCTACCTTGTTATATGTGATGTAGTGTCTGTATGTAGTCCTACTGTTTCCAGTTATATTTATCCCGTTAGATAGTGCTGATTGGTACGGCTGATTGGAGGAGGAGGTGCTTATAGACATCCCGTTGATAGTTAGTTCCTGTTGTCTTCCGAATTAGGTTCCTGGATGTTGTGTAGATCGAGAGATTATTTTCGGCTTTGAGACAAGCTGGACATTGTGAGCTGAGTATCAGCATAGAGTTCTTGCTGATTTTTGCCTGTGCCAGTTCAAGTTGACTGTGTAGTGAGTAAGCTAAGTTGTTTTGGAGCCAGCTTAGATCAGGCTTGACTACTGTTTCATGTGGCGAAATTGCATGGTGTTCTGTTGTTGACAGAGTTTCACATGAAGTCATGGGATAATTCTCGAGGGTGGAAGATCTCGCAGATAGTTTTAAAGTCTCGATTGGCGATGATAGCAACTTACCACCACACCCAGATGGCCAATCTAAGCTGAACATGTAGTATTTGTAAGGCATACTATGAGTTGTACAGCATATTTTCGCTGATGATTGACAGGAATTCCTTGCTTTGGTAGACTTTTGCGCGCTTTTTTAGCTCCCTGTAATGTCTGGGGTGATTTCCCTCGAAATTTTGCAAGGAAATAAGTGAAGATTTGGGTTACCAACTGGAAGAGTTGAGGAAAAATCTGCAGTCTTCACCGAATTATGTGCAGTAGGTGAAGTATCAAGAGGATCTGATGTGATCCAGAACTGAGGCGGGGTGAGAGAGCCAAGCTAGCTTGTGGTTATAAGGTATAGATCTTGGATTTGTGGCTTGCTAGCTGTGTGCTTTTGGTGAGTTTCTCCCTAGAGCTGGTGTCGAGCTTGAGAATGTAGGGTATGTTAGCTCTGAAACTCATCAGTCAGTGCGAGTGTGTTTGAGCAGATTGGATCTATGATGTGATTTTGCGGAACCGACTGTGTTGTGGTTAATGATGTGATGACTATTCGTTTGTTCTAGCCAAGGAAAAGCGAGCCAAATCCTTCTTTTGTATTGAGAGACTGATGAAGTGAGCTGGACTAGACCCTAAGATGTTTTGATGATCTAGTGAGATCTCCAAACAGTCAGGAGAAGTTAGTGGATCTTAAAGAAATTACGGCATTGAGGTTACAATGCTGGGACATCCGCCTTATTCGAGATAAACGAATGCAACCCAAGCAGACGATAAATTATTTCTGAACTGTGGAGCTACGAAGAAGGAAGGAGAAGATCTTACTTTGGGTTATGATGCAGTGGAGTAGCTCTGGCGAGAAGGGATTAATTTAGAAGCGGAAGCTGAGATGAGTGGAGAGTGCCCTCATTCTCATTAGATGATGATTTCTTCCCTGCTTCCTGCTTCCTTCCTGTTTGAGTTCTGTTTTCTATCCAGTTCGTAGCTGGTCGTGTGCTTTGATGATCCTCTTTGGCATTTTGTATTGGGGTCTACTTCGTGTTGTGTAAATGGCTATGGGCACAACAGCGTAGTAGCGATTAGCTTAGCAATTCTGTAGTTTCCTTGTTTAAGCTAATCTACGTGAAACAGATCCGGGTTAAATTGTTTCACTGGAAGGTATGTTAGTGTTTGTCTTGAACTGTTTTGGGAAGATCAGCTCAGGAGTAAACATCTTTGAGAGGCGTTGTGTGGCGTAAGCTGTCAGGAACTGAAGCTTAAGCTATGTTCATTTTAGAGATGTTCTGTACGTCCTGAACTCAGTATGCAAATCGTGGGTGTTGTACCACGTCCCTCATTGTACCAGTTTAGGATTAAGCTGGTAGCAACTCCGTGTGTAGACAAGAGCTGTTGTGTATTCAGTTAAGGTGGAGAACAATTCGTAGTTAACAGCTCGGGCGAGATCTGTTTGTGGTTTCAGCTCTGGCAAAGGTTAGCCGTAGCTAACAGCGTTGGTGAGGATTGTTTGATTTCGAGGACGAAATCTTTTAAGGTAGAGAGAATGGCTGTGATTAACCAAGATAATTAGTATTTTAATCGGGTTTAGATTTAGGGTTAATTAGCCGAGGTTATTCAGCTTAGAGAACCATCACGTTTCGCTCTAACTATTGGTGTAAGCTGTTTCGGTTTCGGTTTGAGTTAGCAAGAGCAAAAGCTGTTAGAGCGGCCGTGCTGCTCTTGTGTGTTGTATCAGATTTGAAGCCCAGCTTAGAGGTGAGCTGGTATGTTGCACGAGCTGGTGATGGGTGGAAGCATAAACTGTTCACTGTGCACCAGATTGGGCGCAAGCTGTTAAGCACGGACTATGCTGAGTCTGTGAGTTGTTAGCAGCTTAGGAGAACTATATAGCAGGAAACAGCAGGCGTGAGCTGTTCTGGAATAGAAACCTGTTCCTGCACTACGCACGATGATCTGAGGGCTTATCGAACAGCTTTGGAGCATTGTAAGCTGTTGGAGCATCCTGAGCTGGTAAGTAGGATGCAATATGATCTGTTAGGAGGCGAGCTGTTGGATGCGAGAGCTGTTGGTCTTACTTGAGCTGGCCAAGTGAGTAAACTTGTCTAGGCTGTAATCTGTTACTACCATGATTGTTGTGAGCTGTTTTCGTTGGGCAGATCAAGTAGGAGTTGTCCTAGCTCTTCTGAGCTATTGGGGCTAAACCTGCATATACGAAAGCTGAGTTTTGCGTGAGCGCTGTTGAGTGCAAAAGCTGAGCTATGATCTGTGAGCTTTCACTGGTGCGATCTGTCAGTATGCCAGCTGTTAGCAGAGAAATCCTGTGCTGGTTGTCCAAGCTGGTGTCAGCTTTGAAGTATGAACTGACCTGGAGTCATTGTAGACGTAATCTGCTGGGAGCGTGATCTGTTGGATTAGTGAGGGTGTAAGCTGCTTAGAACCTGTGCTGCTGTGTACGCGTGAACTGGTGTGTGAAAGTGCCTAAGCTGGAGCAGCTGAGGTCTGAGCAGATGGAAGGTATTGTAGACCATATCTGGAGCTCGGTAATATAAATAGGGTTGTTGATCCGTTACTTAGTCATTTTTAGACAAAATATATCCCAACTCCTTCTGCGTGTTCGAGAAGCCACCTCTCCCGAAACCCTCACGTCTTCTTTTCATTCGTACCTCTGTTTTCCCAATTTCTAGAGTTGGGTCGACCAGTTTTGGTCGAGGGTGGTACCATTTGAAACCCCTTTCCAAACCCGTCTGTTACCTACCGATATCGTGGACGAAGATGGCCTGAGGAGGATACGTGAAGTATTAGAGCATGCACCGTTGCTTTTCCCCGTGGCGTTCTTCTCCCGAGCTGGTATTCTGCGAACTGTTGCTGGGTGCCTTAGGATCTATTGATGGTCATGCCAAGCTGTTAGCAACCCTGTGGCTGTTGGCGTGGTAGCAGTGGTGCGTGCGTGAGCTGTTCTGTGCAGGATGGTGTGTGTGATCTGTTCTGGAGTGAGCTTTGTGAGGCAGTTGGTAAGATTTGAGCAGGTACGGATTGAGCTTATACTACAGCTTTGAGATAGGCATGGTAATATGTTTATGTGTGTTGTGCCATGTGTTTCTGTGTTGAGGCCTGAGCTGTTTGTATACTGCATGTTGTCGCCTGATTTGTTTGGTGTATTCACTGCTGTAGCCTAAGCTGGTTTGCTTTGTAGGCTGATTCTCTAGGCTGCCTTGTGTATTTCATGTTGTTCCTGATGTCGTGCGGTTATATTGGTACATTATTGTATGCTGTTGCATGGGATTTGTTTGTTTTGTAATTGTTAACATCATATAATATAATGAAAATAAAGAATGCCATAAATGAATGCGTATTTCATATATAAATATTGTTATATACAAGAGTCAATAAAAACCCACACGTCACAAGTTGGCTAGTTGGGCATCTACTCTAACAATAGGATCTATTGATGGTCCCTCCCGAGCTGTTAGCAACCCTGTGGCTGTTTGCGTGGTAGCAGTGGTGCGTGCGTGAGCTATTCTGTGCAGGATGGTGTGTGTGCTCTGTTCTTCCGTGTGCTTGGTGAGGCAGTTGGTAAGATTTGAGCAGGTACGAATTGATCTTATGCTTACAGCTTTGAGATAGACATGATAATATGGTTATGTGTGTTGTACAGCAGTGCAGTGTGTTTCTCTGTTGAGGCCTGAGCTGTTTGTATACTGCATGCTGTCGCATAATTTGTTTTGGCGTATTCCCTGATGTAGCCTAAGCTGATTTGCTTTGTAGGCTGATTCTGTAGGCTTCCTTGTGTATTGCATGTTGTTCCTGATGTCGTGCTGTTATATTGGTACATTATTGTATGCTGTTGCATGGGATTTGTTGGTTTTGCAAGCATACACATCATGTTGAGCCTGTAATGCATCTCCATAGCATATTGAGCTCCTCCCTTGTGATCTGTATCGTGTTCTGTGAGTTGAGCCTATATCCCCTGTGTGCCTTGCTAGAAGTCAGCTGTCGTTGAGCTCGTTTTACTTGCTAGCTGTTGTTTTTGAGCAAACCTGTTGTTATCAGGATGCGTGTGATTGAGCGGCTGGGTAGCTCACATTCTCTCCCATGGTTTATGGCCCTCTCTTCTAGATGTGTTCTAGTGCTTCGTGTGATGGAGCGGCTGGTAGCTTCCATTCTCTCACATGAATTGCAGCCATTCCTGTTTGTAGTGTATCGGGTACCGTGTGTGATCGAGCGGCTCGATAACTCCCATTCTCTCACACGCTGGGTGAGCCCTCCTGTTCTGATAGCCAGCTGTGTGCTATTTCGATGAGCTTTGTACCTCCACCCGTGGAGTTGTTATGTGAGCCATGTATCTCCGACTGTCGGGTTGTTTTTGAGAGCCTTGTACCTCCAGCTGTTGATTCGCTTCTGTGTATGCTGTATCCCAAGTTGTTGAGCTGCTCCTTTGAGCCCCAATGATTCCTTTTGATCTCTTCTGCTCTCATGCATTGCACGACATGATATATATTGCATGTTGTATCTATTTGATGTATTACTGTGATCTTCGTACTGGGGTTTTGACCCCTTTCCCTTTGGGGTTTTTTTGGTTATGGATGTGATTTTGAGGTCTGCAGCTGGCCCTGGTGGTGCGTCAGCTAGAGGAACCCACATAGGTGTGGTTGATTTCCCAGTTATGAATATTGTCCATCGAGTCATTTTCCAGGGGATGCCCTGTGTAGTTGTGTCATTAGGATTCGATGTTGATGTATTACTATATACATGTATTGTTGGAAGCTTTGTTGTATCTATCTTATTATATTCCACGCTAAACCAGTATTTTGGGTATTCGCAGTATTTTAAAATGTATTTTCCTTTCCGTCAGGCCAAAAAGAAAAAAATTTATCCACTTTTGAGCTTCCTTGTTTTTGGATATATTGCATGCTTAACTCTGATTTAGAGCACCGGACCTGACACCTTTGCTCAAACTTACCACAAAGCCATAATCCAAGCTCACGTCTGAAACAACAAGCTCGCTGCCCAAACCCTAGCTCTCGGCCAACAGCTCGGGGCCACGAACTCAAGTCAAAAAATCGAGAGAGCTACGGATCTCAAATGAAGCTAAACTCTGCAAGAAAGTTCTAAATTCGAACACTTACACTTCTCGTCAATTTCACTATTCCGATTGATTCAGCCTCCAAACTAGTAAGAGGTTAAAGCATTCGAACAGATGCTTCCAGCTTCATAACCTTTTCTCAAAACCGGCTGGCCGAACTCCGGCAATAGAAAGAAGAAGGTATCGGGTGAACAGTGCTAACTAGGGTTTCCAGGGAGATACTATCGGGAGAAGATAAGTATCATGAGGTGTAAAATGACTAAGTGTTGGTCAATGGTCAAATATATATACCACTTAGTTTTCTCCGATCTGATCTACAGTGCCTTCAAATTGGCTCAAACCTTTGCACTGTATCAGCTTACGCATGTGGCTCAGCATGCACAGCAATTCAGCTCATGGATTACTCTTCTTCACGACCATATATCAGCTCAGGACTCAAATCTGAACCCACTAATAATAGAAACTTGGTTCAGCTCACAAACCCATCACAGCTGAACACAATCAAGTCCTTACCTGACCGTTGCACCTTTCCTGGTCTTAATCAAACATCCCACACTACTGTACTTCGGACCAGTTCGCAGTAGTCAAAGCAACACCCTTAAACATATCAGTTTACATGGCTCTCATCCAGCTTACGGCAAACTGTCCAGCATAACATCACACAGACTAGCACAGCTTCATATTTCAGCTCAGAACCTAGTTGTTCATCACCAACATCCAGTCACACGCTCAGATCTCACTGCTCAGCTCAGAGCACTGCCTCACTACCAAATCTAAAATCCAACTACGACTCAAAACTCAAATCCAAAATCATCTATCACAGTATCAGGTCAGTTCACGCAAGCTCAGCTCAGCTATGCTGCTCATTGCTTCCAGAACATCTTGTGTATACCCTTCACGACTCTAAGCTGAATCTCCATTTGGTTTCTCACCGAATCTACACACTACAACAAAACACCATCAAGAAATGTATAAGATGACACACCCCAGACAGTCTGACTATGCTGATCCAGCTCAGAACTGTTCCAAAAGACTAGCAAACTCCTCACAAGGCAACTCAGCTCAGGTCACCTACCTGCTTCTCATCCAGCAGTACGTACATCAGCTTAGAGTACTTAACTCAGCATGCATCACTCAGGTCAGCTTGTGATGCTCTATTCAGCTTTCGCTGTCTCATCCAATACTCTATTCCTTCAGATTAGCTTATGCACCCAGGTCTCAAGGCACGTACTCAAATCAGCTCGCAGTGGTCAACCCAGCTCTCCAGGGTCAACATAGCTCGTGACATAGCTTCAGGCCCAAAGATGCATCTAGCTTACGCCTACATCCGTCGCTATCAGCCCAGACTACTCCACTGGACTAGTTCACACTACAGCAGCATCAACTCGCGAACTCAACACAGTGCACAATATTACTCTGTTAGCTTGCACCCGATCTGGTCCAGCTTGCAACTACTCAGCAAGCTTCCAAGATGAATTCTACAAACTATACATCCAGTGCCCTCCGAGCTGCAATGGAAACTCCAGCAACTCTAAAAAGCTTGATCTCCTAAGATCAGCACAGGCCACAGAACCATCTAGCGCCCATGCTGGTCTAGACTGAAACGCAAAGCAGCTTCCTGCATCACCAGCTTAGCACGAACTGCAGGATCAGCTTGTATCCAACTGATCGAGCTTGCGTAACCAACCAACACGCTAGTAAGTTGTATCTCTCAAGCTATGTATCCAGCACACTTCGCAAAGATACAATTCTCTAGCTTATCCATCTCAATCGATGCTACCTAAGCTGATTAATCTCAATTAGTTAATCACTAATCTGGACTGATTAAGTCATTAATAATCTAGGCTAATTATAGTCCTCACAGAAGAAGAAGAATCAGAACTCAAGCATACAGTAATATGAATGATTGGTATAGTCAAGAGATATTTTGTACTTGCCTTGCGTTGGAGAACTTACTACCACTGGTGTCACGAACCTAGTCGGAAGGAGGGACGTCGAGAACGCTGTTGGGTTTGCTCTAGAAATCTCAAGGCCGTCGGGAAGAGAGAGAGAAAAGGATCGGCGCTAGCGAAGAACAAAGGGGAAAACTAGGGCTCGGGAATTTTTTGTGAAAAAATATCGTGTGTGTATGTGTTTTCCAAAGCGGTCGAGACGTGTTAATTAGGAAAAGAGAGTTTTATATTTGTTAAAAATCTAATAGAAAGATTTTCTAAAAAATTCTTATCTCTTCATTTATTTTAAACGAAAAAAATTTAGATAAAATATTTGGATAGATATTGGGGAATAAGACTTGGTTTAAAAAATGATCGTTTAAAAATTTTACTAATATGAAAAACCTTTTCCAAGCTTAGGAATAGCCTCAAAATAATTTTATAAAAAGTCATTTTTACCTCGGTGTTCCCATCATCTCCATTCCGACCTCGTGGCATGTGTACTAAAATTATAAAAAAACTACGCAATATTTTAAATATTTAAATGACATAATTAATATAATTATTAAAATAGGAGAAATTAATATTAAGGCTAAGGCAGGCGTAATCCTAAATGGAGGAAAGTCGCTTGGCGTTACATTTTCTAATCTTAGTCTTGCTTCTTCTTCTTCCTCTCAGCTGATTGCCTCTCAACTGATAGCCTTTCAGCTAATCGTCTCTCAGCTTATCCATTACGAAACTCCATCGTAGTTATTCTTGCTCTAAGCTGCTTCGTTCTTCTCTGTTCTGCTCTAATCTTTTTCCCCGCTTCTCATCTAAGCTGCTCTTGTTCTTATCTGCTCTAAGTACTGATATGAAAAGTCTAATATGTTATCCACTTAGATGATCTAGTCTATGATGATCTTGATCTGCTGTTCTAGCTTAGATCTCCTGAACGGATCTGATCAATGTCTTAGTTCGTTCAGCTCCCAGCTGAACTGCTCTAAGCTGTAATCTGAATCGCTCTTCTCTAAACTGATATGTATCACTAATATATCTGAGTTGTTTGTCTAATTTGATCTGAATCTCTCTAATCTGTTCTTAGTTGTACTGCTCTTGAACTTTATACTGAACCTCTCTGAATTGATCTTATTCGAAGCTCCATCTGATCTGATTCTTCTCAGCTGATATCTTGTCTTTCTCTTATACTGCACACTTCTTCAGCTTTCAGCTTGGCTCTGATCTAATCTGAATCCATATTATCCTGCGCACTCACGTAAACTGTTACATACAAATAACAAGTTTTGTGTTCATCAAAAATTAAGATATGATCTGTTACAAAGAAAAAAACACTAACGTTTGAACTTGCCACCCGATCTGTCTGTGATAGATGACGTGTTTCATGTGTCTGTGTTGCGGAAGTACGACCATGATCCTTCCCATGTGTTGTGTAGCGCCCGAGATCCGCTCACGTGAACCACATGCATGGGATAAATGATTTAAATCTTTAAATTATAAATTGAGGTTTTAAAATATTATTGGTGATGTATTTTGAGTTTCTATGAATTTCTTGAGATTTTCGATTTCAGGTGAATATCTGGTGCCGAGCCACGGAGAGATGATCGGGGACGATAGATGTGACTTTAAAATGTTCCAAAAAATTGTTTAAAAGATTTTGAGGATAAAAATATTTTCAAGTGTTAAAATTTGAAATTTTCCTAGAGATTTGGCAAGAAAACGACTTTTAGCGCTGATTCGCGAAAAAAACTATTTTTGAGAAAAACCCCGTGTGAGAATTTAAGTTTTTTTTTTATACCAAAATTTGGTTCATTTTCAAATATAATTTGAATGAAATAGTGTGTAGAAGATTTGATGTTAGTGAGTTTAGATAAAGGGACCATTTAATTATAATTAGAGGGCTTAATGGTAATTTTTGACAGATTAGCCACACTTAAACCTTTAGATGCCCGTTCTATAGATCATAAACCCATAGAACAGCTGCCTACACCTCCCCATGCTCTGAAAAATTCTAACCACACCTCATCCAAGGGAAAGAAGAAAATAACCCCCTGTCGCCTCCACGCATCCGGTGACGCGTATTCCCAATTTTTTTCCCACGTAAAGGCAAGTATAAATCTTTTTTCTGCTACAATCAGACCATATATGTGTGCTATTGAATTTTTTAGGCATGATAATTAGTCTAGAAATTCAGTTCTAGGCAGCTTGGATGATTCCTTCGGTGACATTGTCTCTTTTTCTGCATGTGGATCGAGTTTGATGATGTTAGGATGCTCAGGGAGTGCTGTGGCCTTCAGGGACCTTTCATACTGATCTTATGGTGGTCTAGAAGGATCCAGTTGGTCGGGTAGCAGGATTGGACGTTGGGTGTCAATACTTGAACGCCCGGTCACACTATAGGGTCGGATAGGAGGTCTCGCCATGTTGCTGTGAAGACTGGGACATGCTGGCCTGAGTAGGGACAAGAGAGGGAGAGGTCGGCCTTAGTGCTGCATTTAGGGACGGTTAGGTCTGGTAGTCGTTTGAGTCAAGGAACTGTCACACCGCAATCTAGGCAAGTCATGCGAGCAATCGGTTCGGGCGCAGGTCATATGGTCCAGGTATGTGAGGGAGGGTCTGGTACAGTGTTAAAAGAGTTAATACCTACTGGTCGGGGTCCGTCTAGGATAGCTCTATAGGTTGGTTAGGCAAGGATGGGTGAAAGGAGACGCATTAGAGCACGTGCGAGCAGCGGCGTCTTTTCCTTGGCGTTGTAATCATCTGTGTGTCACCACCAGCACACTTACTGTAATGCCCCAAAAATCCATAGGACCACATTTATGCATTTTACTAAATCTTTTGGGCCATTTTGGCAATTTTAAATGTTATGTGTCTGCTGAATTGTTGATATCAGCAGGTAAGATGCGCTGCGGCTGGTTCCAGCATATGACTCCAAGGAGCGATGCACGAGCTGAATTTTAAATCGATTGGAAAATATTTTAAGGAGGTGAAATGCTTTCTTTAAAAGAAGGTTTGGTGTTTTACAAATTAAAATGATATGAAGGGAATTTTACTAAATTTTAAAAGTGTGTCATGCTTGATTTCACAAGTAGCATGCCACTAATCCCTTTCATATAAAAACCTGTTTTCAAAGTAAGATTTTTATCATTTGCAAGGAAATGTTTTAAAGTGTTCTTTAAAGAAATTCCAGAAGATTTCGTGCGTTGCTCAAAGGGAGGATTTCTGCGGGAATTAGCTGTTGTCGAAAAGCTTTGTTTAAAGGCAAGTAAAAGCTGATCCTATGCTACACCATTTGAAGCATATATTGTGTTTTTATGATCTGCTTGCCTGTATGATATTGATATATTTAAAATTCATGTTTGAAATGATTTAGACATGATAAGGAAAGAAAGATGGGTTCGAAAATATTGTTTTGATGTTATAATGCTTCAAGTGTGATTTCCAGAAAGTTTATGAAGTTTCATAGGTACTGAGGATTCGAACTTATTTCCAGAAACGCTATGAAAGTTCTTCTTGCAGTAGCTGTAATATTAGAATTTGATAACTGTGTAATTGGTAGTTGCTGGTTGAATCAATGGTATGGTTTGATAGGCAACAGCTGATAACATCGTTGTTGTTTTGATATTACAAATGTTGAATTATGTATCCAGCAGCTGTATCTACTTGTTAAGATTCAGCAGCTGTATGGTTATAGCGTTTACGAATGTTCTTCCTGTAGTTGTAATGTCGAAATTTGATGATTTTGTAATCAGTAGTTGCTAGTTGAATCAGTATAAAGTCTGGTTTAATAGGCGACGGCTGGTAGCGAAATCATTGTTTAGATATTGCAAGCGTCTTCGTAAATTTCAACGGATGCACTGTTCATCAGCAGATGCGTCCTTCCTTGTTAATATCAGCAGTTGTTTTCCTTTGATTAGGAATCAGCAGCTGCATTGTGATTTTAAATTCAGCAGCTGTATTTCCTTTGTTAGAATTCATCAGTTGCGTAGTTTTCCTAAAAATCAGCAGATGCACAGTAT
>KV006423.1:101247-116188 GCA_001598015.1 Dorcoceras hygrometricum
AACAGCTGATTCCTTTTAGCGATAAGTCTCAGTTGTAGAACCCGATACTCGACAAAGTTTTAAAGAAGTTTTAAAGAAAGAATTTCGAATTACTGTGAACCCGAACGATGATTTCAAAATCAAATTTCAACCAGCTATGAGTTTAAAGGAAGAACGTTTCAATTTAAGGATTTATGGCATAGATAACATACGGTCACCATGGAGGGGTGAGCAGTTGTCTAGATGTCAGTTGCCCCTTCACCACGAGCTGAAAATTCTAAGGCTGATATCAGTAGTCACTTGATCAGGTGCACCACGGACCTAAGGAGAGCTTCTAAGCCATAAATTACAAGAAAATAAGAATGGGATCTGGGTCATCTTCCCCATTTCCAAGTTTAACGAAAGAAAGTTTATGAAAGCTGATGAATGACTTCCTTTAAACTGTTTTGTTAAGTTACGATATGTTTAAATGTCTGCATGCATTATGCGAAATTTTTATCTTCAGATTTTACTTGCTGAGCCTCTAGGCTCATTAGTTTTAAAATGGTGCAGGTGGGACAGAGCTGGGGCGGGCGTGAGGCAGCGACTGAACCAGTTGTGGTGATTGTGTTTATCTACGGCCGATGTTTTTTCGCAGCAGCTGTTGTTGTTTTTGATCTTTTGTTATTATTAGATCCATTACAACAATAGTGAATTTATATATAATTACGAAGTTGTAATATCGCATTTTGCACTGTTGTAACATCTGTTATTAAAGAAATTGTTTCAGTTGTTCCAGTACTTGGCGCCATATTATGTTTGTGTTTGGATTTTGATTTAGTTATAAGAAATACAGCTTATAACAATTTTCATTCAGCCCTTATTTTATTTTTATTATTCTTTCGTGGCCCCATGAGGATTGGGACGTCACATGATGTGTCATAGATGCATGTGGGTTATATGTGATCTTGGATTGTACGCATAGGAAACTGAGTCCAAAATATATTGGACCATATGAGATTTTAGAAAGAGTTGGGACGTTAGCCTATCGTTTAGAGTTGCCCCCGTAGCTGTCAGCAGTGCACAGCGTATTCCATGTATCAGCTTTGAGGAAGTATGTTCCTAACCCATCTCACATATTAAGTCATGAACCTATCCAGCTAGAACCAGATTTAAGTTAGGAAGAGAGACCCGAGAGGATTCTTCTTCGAGAAATTAGAAAGCTGAGAAACCATAGTATTCCTATGGTTAAGGTGCAATGGTTCAATCAATCTGAATGAGAAGCTACGTGGAAAACAGAAGCTAAAATGCTTAGTCGTTACCCAGAATTGTTTGGTAAGTGAATTTCGAGGACGAAATTTCTTTAAGGAGGGTAGAGTTGTAACGCCCCAAAATACATAGGACCACATATTTAACCCTTTTCTATTTCAAGGGCTTATTTGATATTGCGTATTTCAGCCTTAAGTTTATTTCGTTTGTTTTAACAGCTGATTTTCAGTTGTTGCTTTGAGACATGACGCGGAAGGTTTTCAGGCAGCTGTCCCCGAGCATAAACACGAGCAGATTAAGATTTTGGTTTAAAATGCCCTCAGCTGGACAAAAATAGTTCTTTTAAATTGTTTTGGTAATGTTTTCAAATTCAAAATAGTAGTAGGGAATATTTGACAAATTCTTTTGAAAAGGACACGGGTTGGTAGGATCCCATACCTACTCGAGTGTTAATACCTACTACAAGTCATATCCCGTATAAGATTGCTTTTATAACAAGAGAGTTTCATCGTTGTCCAGAAATTTCTCTCTTTCTCTCTAAAAACTTCAAAGTGCTCGTAGTGGTGCTTGTGGAGAACTCATGTTGAGACCCGCTGCTTCTGTGTTTCACAGGTTTAAGGCAAGTAAAGGCTGATTCTTTCTACGCCATTTTAAAGCATATATTGTTATTCAGTGCATGATTGTTTCCTGTTTATGTTAAGATAGTTATGTTCATGTTTAAGCATGTTTTAGGAAATGCTTGGATGATCGGGTTCAAGTTTTGATTTTATTGCAAATTTTAAAGAGTTCTTCGATGAAGAAGATGAAAATGTTGTTTTAAAATGTTGAGAAAATCGGGTTTAAGTAATATGTTCATGAATGTTCTCCCTTCCGATGGATGGTAACATCGGAACTTGACGCTATGTAATCGGAGTTGCTAGTCGAATCAGAAGTTAAGTCTGGTTTGATAGGCAACGGCTGATAGCGCAGCCGTCGTTTTGATGTTACAACACCAAGTTATACTCAGTAGTTCCCCTTTTCAGCAGTTATCTTTGTGTTAAGAAAATTCTAAGTGTTGCGTTCAGCCGTGAGTTGTCTTGCGTCTGAGTTGGGTTAGTCCTTCATTATTGTTTATCTTACAGCTGAGTTGACTACGGTCAACAACCAACAGCTGATTTTCATAGAACCAACAGATGATTTTCTTAGAACCAGCAGCTGATTTTCTTATCCAACGATTGATTCATTACCCAACGTCTTATTCTTACACTAACGACGTCGTTTCATTTAATACATCTGTTTCAATGTTATTGAATATCCTTGCGTCTGTTTTACTATAATCATATTGTTTCCCTTAGCAACAGCTGATTCCTTTTAGCGATAAGTCTCAGCAGTAGAACCCGATAATCGACAAAGTTTTAAAGAAGTTTTAAAGAAAGAATTTCGAAGCACTGTGAACCCGAACGATGATTTCAAAATCAAATTTCAACCAGCTATGAGTTTAAAGGAAGAACGTTTCAATTTAAGGATTTATGGCATAGATAATAGACGGTCACCATGGAGGGGTGAGCAGCTGTCCAGATGTTAGTTTCCCCTTCACCACGAGTTAAACTGTTTTGTTAAGTTACGATATGTTTAAATGTCTGCATGCATTATGCGAAATTTTTATCTTCAGATTTTACTTGCTGAGCCTCTAGGCTCATTAGTTTTAAAATGGTGCAGGTGGGACAGAGCTGGGGCGGGCGTGAGGCAGCGACTGAACCAGTTGTGGTGATTGTGTTTATCTACGGCCGATGTTTTTTCGCAGCAGCTGTTGTTGTTTTTGATCTTTTGTTATTATTAGATCCATTACAACAATAGTGAATTTATATATAATTACGAAGTTGTAATATCGCATTTTGCACTGTTGTAACATCTGTTATTAAAGAAATTGTTTCAGTTGTTCCAGTACTTGGCGCCATATTATGTTTGTGTTTGGATTTTGATTTAGTTATAAGAAATACAGCTTATAACAATTTTCATTCAGCCCTTATTTTATTTTTATTATTCTTTCGTGGCCCCATGAGGATTGGGACGTCACATGATGTGTCATAGATGCATGTGGGTTATATGTGATCTTGGATTGTACGCATAGATATGCCTCCTAGACGTCGGTTGAACAGCGACTCCATGGACTGGGAGGAGGGGAGGCGAGACCCACCTCCACCTCCACCCCTTGATGCTAGTGGACAGTTGTTGGTTGGATTGACTCGATTGCTGGAGCAGCAGTCTGCGGCTGCTCGGAGGGTGCGATCGGAGGCAGTGTATGAGCTCTTCCGGAAGATGGGCCCGAAGGAGTTCTCGGTTACCACAGATCCTTTCGTGGCCGAGGACTGGATAGAGTCCTTGGAGATGATATTTGACGTTATGGAGCTGAGGGACGATGACAAGGTGCGATGCGCCAAGTACATGCTGTCGTTTATGGTGGAAGGAGTCGGGAAGTCGGTGGACATGAATTCCTTGTCCTGGGAGGGGTTCAAGGAGCAATTTCATGGAAAGTACTTCTCGGAGGAGGCACGAGCTAGACTGAAGAGGGATTTTATGAACATTCGACAGGTTGACATGTCGGTGGCCGAGTTTTTTCGGAAGTTTGACAGATGATGCCATTTTATGCCCCTGATCGCTGACAATGCCCCTGATCAGTGACAATGCAACGGAAAAGCTGAAGCACTTAAAGTAGGGATTGAGGCCTGCTGTCAGAGGGACATGCTAGTAGCGTGGGTGACTGACTATGCCACGGCTATGAAGGAGCACTTCGGGCTTAGAGGGTGCTTCGGGAGATGGAGCAGGATGCATATAGGAAAAGGCCACCACCCCAGCCAGTGCAGCAACAGAACAAGAGGCCTCACACGGGTCCACCTAGATAGTTCAAGTAACAGGGGAAGCAACCACAGAGGCCTACAGCCCTACAATCAGATGATAGGCCACTATGCCCAGAGTGTCAGCGCAGACATTTTGAGAAGTTCCTGATAAAGGCGACTGTGTGCTTCAAGTTCATGGCACCGAGACACATATCCACGGCGTGTCCACAGCTGAGACAGCCTATTTCGAGCAGAGTCTTCGTCATGCAGGAGGAGCAAGAAAACCCAGACTCTACGTTGATCATAGGTAACTTAATGCATTCAGTACCTTGTTCATTACTGTGTACGAGTAATTATATAATTGAATGCCTTGTTCCCCAATTTGTGCTGAGAACTTGAATCTTATGGTTTTGGTCAGCACGATTAGGGATAGGAGTTAGTGGGGTATGATGCCACTTCTTTTCAGGTCGAATTTTCTTGTCGGGAGTTGCCACTAACGCTCTGCTGGATTCGGGAGCTACACATTCTTTCATAGCAGAGTATTTTGTAGTGAGTATGGGTATCACACCGGAGAAGTTGGGTTGGGGATTCAATGTGACAGTCCCATAAGGGGAAGAGATGTTATCAACGCAGTTGGCTAGAGACGTGGAGCTCAACTTGCAGGGGAATTCTGTTCGTGCGGACTTGATAGTTTTGCCCATGACCGAGTTCGATAATATCTTAGGGGATGGACTGGTTGACAGCAAATGCGGAATCGATTGATTTCCAATAGAGGACATTGAGAATTATACCGCCTAGTGAGAAACCGTTTATCTTTGTGGTGGCCAGATGCAGACACATGCCACGAGTGATATCTTGAATCCAGGAAAGAAAGCTCATGAGGAGGGGCTTCCAGGGATTTCTAGCCAGTATTATATCTGTACCATAAATAGCCGATCGAGTGATCAAAGAGGTATAGGTGGTCAGGGAGTTTCTCGATGTGTTCCCTAACGATATTTCCGGTGTTCCACCCGAGAGAGAGGTGGAGATTTTGATAGAGTTTATTCCAGGTACAACTCTAATCTCTAAGGTACCTTACCGCTTAGCTCCCACATAGATGAAAGAGTTGAAGGATCATATACAGGATTTGCTCAACAAGGGATTCATACGCCCCAATTTCTCTCCATAGGGCGCAACTGTGCATTGATTACCGGGAGTTCAACCGTGTGACGATGAAGAACAAGTACCCACTACCGAGGATTGATGACCTATTTGATCAGTTGTATGGAGCCTCGGTATTCTCAAAGATAGATCTCAGATCAGGGTACCATCAGTTGAAAGTCAGGGGATGGATGTGTATAAGAAAGCTTTCAGGACTCGTTATGGGCACTACTAGTTATTAGTGATGCCGTTTGGGCTGACTAATGCCCCAACTATGTTCATGGATCTCATGAATCAAGTATTCCAGCCTTACCTCGATTAGTTCATCATAGTGTTCATAGACGACATCCTTATATATTCGAGGACCAGAGAGGAGCACAGTCAGCATCTAAGGACAACCTTACAGTTGTTGAGGGAGAAGAAGCTATTTGACAAAATCAGCATGTTCCAATTCTGGCTGGAGAAGGTGGCGTTCTTAGGCCACATTGTGTCGAGTGCGGGTGTGGAGGTGGATTCGAGCAAGGTGGAGGTAGTGAAAGAATGGTATATACCTAAGAGTTCATCTGAGATACGCAGCTTCTTAGATTTGGTAGGTTATTATCGAAAGTTCATCAAGGGCTTCTCCACTATTGCAGTACCCTTGACTGCTCTAACAAAGAAGAATGCAAATTTTGTTCAGGGATATGATTGTCAAAGGAGCTTTGAGGCATTGAAGCATGCACTCACTACAGCACCAGTTTTAGCGATGCCATCAGGGTTTGCACTAAAGATCTGGCGACTTTGTGTTGTATACAGATGCTTCTAAACTGGGTTTGGGTGCAGTTCTGATGCAATATAACCAGGTGATTGCCTAGGCATCTAGACAGTTGAAAGTGCATGAGAAGAATTATCCGACACATGATTTGGAGTTGCGGCAGTGATGTTTGCATCAAAGATCTGGAGGCATTACTTATATGGCGAGAAGTAAGATCTACACTGATCACAAGAGCCTCAAGTATTTCTTTACACATAATGAGCTAAATATGCGGCAAAGTAGATGGTTAGAGCTGGTGAAGGATTATGGTTGTGAAATTACTACCACCCGAGGAAGGCTAATGTCGTCACGATGCGTTGAGTAGGAAAGCGGCAGTAGTTGCTCATGTGGCAATTCAGAGGCCACTACAGATGGAGATTCACATGTTCGGTTTGGAGTTTTATACTAGGGATGGTGGCCCTAGACTTTTTGTCCTCATATTTCAGTCCACCTTGAGAGATTGCATACGCAGCGGACAGACAGTTGACCAGCAGCTACAGAAGTGGAGGGAGAGGGATGTCATGCCCGGTGCTCTTAATCATAAATTAAGTACACAAAACACGGAAGCTTAAAAAAAAGTGGACAAAATTTATCTTTTAGCCTGACTGAAAAATATATCATTCAAAATAAGTTCATACTCAAAATATGGACTTTAACTCAAAATTCAGCAGAAACAACCCATAATAAAAATATATACATGCAACTCCAATCGAATCAACAACAACAAATACAAGGGCATCCCCTGGTAATGACTCGATACCGCATATATATAAATACCTGGGAACTCAACGCCTGGGACTCCACCAGCTGACTAACCACTCTGACCAGCTGATCTACCTGCAATGGCCAACACATGACCAAAGCAGCCCCAAGGGGAAAATAAACGAGATCAAAACCTCAGTACGAAAAGAAACTCATACAGGTAATCAAATCAAGCATGAAACATGTCATATCGTGCAATGCATGAGGCTATCAAGATATATCGGGCATCAAAAGACAGTAAAAATATCATCAACTGTCAAATCATGAAATTAGTGGCCACATGGCATGTGGAATCATGGGTGCTACCCATGCCCTTCGCATGCAGCACCAGCAGCATACAATCTCATCGCTCAACCCAACTGTGTCATTCATGCTTGCTGAGGGGTGGGAGCTACCCAATCGAACCTCAGGGCAAATGACAAAAGCTCTTAGAGGGGAGTCGAGGATACGGGAGCCAGCTGACAACTCAATCATTTTATTTCAAAATCAGCATGCTGGTACCAAACATCAATCGGTTCTCAAAGGAATCAGGCTCAATATGATATGAATGTATGCAATGCCAATATCAACATGAACAATATGCAATATGTCACAAACAAATATAATCAAGAATATGTATAAAATCACACGTAGGTAAAAACAGCACAACTCGGCTATACCATACGATACAAAGCTGAGCGACTCCGCTCACAACCACAAATACAGCAGCATACTACTCATCTCATGCAATCAATCATGCATAACAGCTTAGAAATCATCATCTAAGGCACGGCTAAGCATCCTCTACATACAGCCAGCTCATAACAGCTTAGGTCATAAAGCATATACACAACAAGGCTAAGGTATACTCAACCTACAGCCACCACGTTCACATGCTTATCTCAAGCTGTAAATTCAAGCTCAAACCGTACCTTTACTCAATTTTTACCACAGATCTTCAATCCAAGCTCATGGCTGAAACAGCAAGCTTGCTGTCCAAATCCTTGCTCTCGACCAACAGCTCGGGGCCACCAACTCAGGTCAAAAACTCGAGAGAGCTACGGATCTCAAACGAAGCTCAACTCAAACTGACAGTGCTAAAATGGAACACTCCAGCTTGCTTCGAATCCTCTATAACAGTCGCTATCAGCCTCCAAAATGGTACGGAATTATAGCTCTCGAACAGATACTTCCAACAGTAGCACTTTTGCTCAAAACCAGTCGGCCAA
This sequence comes from Dorcoceras hygrometricum, assembly GCA_001598015.1. Taxonomy (NCBI): domain Eukaryota; kingdom Viridiplantae; phylum Streptophyta; class Magnoliopsida; order Lamiales; family Gesneriaceae; genus Dorcoceras; species Dorcoceras hygrometricum. The sequence goes on from KV006423.1 coordinate 109,194, forward strand.
ACTCCAGAAATCTGAATAGATGGGTGAACAATAGCTAGGGTTTGGGGAAAATATCTCTCGACAACGTCTAGAAGAATATAAGGAACGGGTGGTCTAAAAAATGACTAAGTGTTAGTCAACGAGAGGATATTTATACTCACTACTCAACAGATCATGGCTACAATGACAACAGATTACGACGGCCCTCAAAACTATACCTAGCTTAGCGTACAGCTCAGCACGCACATACAATCCAGCTCTCATATCCAAAAGCATACACTCCACAGACCACGCTCCAACATATTTTAGCTATAGCGATACCAGATCAGCTCAGATCTCCTTACTACAACAAGCCCAGGCAAAGCAGTTCAGCTTGTGTAGCAAATCATCTCGGGCATCACAAAACAACTTACATACCCAGATCAGGTCTCATCTACAATGTCTTCCATCAGCTAAGAACCCGACACTGGTCCAGCTTAGGCACGAAGACGCCACTCATTTTACACGTCAACAGATCACGCTACCTGACAGATCACGTCTATAGTACCATCGACCAGCCTGGGGTCCAAGTTGATACCAGCCCAGGCTCTTAGCAGATCACACCCGCGACAGCTCACAGCTCTGCTTTGTGTACGCAGGTTTAGCCCCAACAGCTCCGGAGAGCTGTGCCAACTCATCCTGGATCTGACCAATGAAAATATCTCACAACTGCTACAGTAGTAACAGTCACAGTCCAGACCAATTTACGCACTTGGTCAGCTCACGCAGAACAGCAGCTCCTGCCAAACCTATTCTTCGTCATCAGCTTGCACCTAGACAGATCAGATCGCACTAGAATCGATGTCTAACAGTTCACACAACTTAGCTCAGAGGAACTCAGAACAACACGTATCCTACTTATCAGCTTGGGATGCTCCAACAGCTTACAACACCCCAAAGCTGTTTGATAAGCTCACAGATCACAGCGCATAATCCTGGAACAGCTAATGATCCCAGAAAGATCACGCCTGCTGTTCCCTGCTACCCTGTATTCCTAAGCTGCTAACATCTCACGGACTCAGCATAGTCCTTTCTTAACAGCTTGCGTCTAATCTGGTGCACAATGAACAGTATACGCTTCCACACGTCAAACCAGCTTGTGCAACATACCAGCATACCTCTAATCTGAACCTCCAATCTGCTACGACACCTAAGATCAGCACAGGCCACTCAACAGCTCGCGCCAGTGTTAACCAAGCTGAAAGTCGAAATAGCTTACACCAACAGCTTAGCGTGAAACGTGATAGCTCTCCAAGTTGGATAATCTCGGATGATTAACCCTTAATCTAAACATGATTAAGCTACTAATTACCTCGGTTAATCGGGGTCTCACATTTCTCTCCACCTTAAAATATTTCGTCCTCAAAATCAAATAGTTCTCGCTAAGGCTGACGACTACGACCAACCCTTGCCAAAGCTGAAACCACAAACGGATCTTGTCCGGTCTGATAGCTACAAACAGCTCTCCACCTTAGCTGAAGACCACAACAGCTTTGGTCTACACCGGAAGTTGCTACCGGCTTAGCCTAAGCTGATAACACCAAACATAGAGGTACAACTCTCGTGATCTGAATCTAAGCTCGGGACTTCCAGAACATCCCTAAACTAAACTTATCTTATGTCTCAGCTCATAACAGCTTAAGCTACACAGCGTCTCTCAAAGCTATTCACCTCTAAGATGATCTCCACAAACCAGTCACGACAGAATACCAACATACCGTCCGGTGGAACAGTTCAACTCAGAACTTGCTTTTCACAGATCAGCTTACGTCCAGTCAGCAAAATCTTCAAGATGATCGCTGCTACGCTGCTATACCCATAACAGCTCTCACAAAACAAAACAGACCACAACCAAAACTACCAAAAATGGATCACGATCAAACGTACAACCAGTTACAAACTGCATAGAAACGAACCTCAAATAGGAAGGAAACAGAATGCAAGGAAGAAGAACAACATCCAACGTGGACGAGGGCTCGTTCCACTCATCTCAGTTTCTACTTCTCAAGTTGTCTTCCTCTTCCATATCTACTCCACTGTACTATAACCCAGGGTAAGGTAACAATCCGCCATTGTGTCTCCCTTCTGTTCAGAATTCTCACTGGCCATACAATACAACTTAGGGTTTGTTCCAGCTCAAATTCATCAGTCCTCAACACAAAAGAAGGATTAGGCTCGCGTTCCCTCGGCTTAGACACATAAAACATGCCATGTGTCCACAACAACACAGTCGACATCCGCAAACTGCAGGACGAGGATCCAATCTGTCCAGATACACTCAAACAGACTGATGAATCTAAGAGCTAATCTACCCCTCAAGCACAATTCTATCACAAAGTAGACCGAGAAACTCGCAATAAGTACACAAGCACCAGCCCGAAATTCCAAATACTTACACCTTAGAAGATCCAACTGGATTGGCGATCTCGTACAATCTTCGCTCTGGATCGAATCAGATCCTCTTGGTCCTTCACGTGCTGTATAAAAATCCGGTGAAGGCCACTGATTTTCCTCCACCTATTCCAGTTGATAGCGCGATCTGCGCTTCATACCATGCAAAAACCTCAAAGGATGACATCCCGAACACCACTTGGTAGTTAAAACAGTATGAAAACTACCAAGACCGGGAATTCCTGTCAACCAACAGCGAAAATCATCGCTACTGCTCGCAGCAGGCCTTCTAGAATCTGCATGATCCGCTCAAATTGGCCACTGGTCGAGTGGTAAACTACTCTCATCACCAATCAAGACTCCAAAGTCGTATGCAAGCTCTTCCAATCTCGGAAAAATACTCCAGAAATTCTTACTGGACTCTGTCAATACCAGCACACCATGAAATCTCCCTACATGGTTGACGTACCACCGCATCATCTTCCTCAATGGAGACGGTCACACCGAAGGGACACACCGAAATACCTCTCGATCTACGGGTATAATCATCCCAGAGACAGTAGTCAAACATGCTCTAAGCTGACCCCAGCACAGCTTATCTTACTCAACTACACTGTCGACTCGGACTGGCATAGGCAACATTCAACCAGAACTCTAAGCTGTTACTCAGCTCGAAACATCCAGCTTACCTCAAGCTGAAAGCTCTACTCCAAGCAAGCCACAACGACATGTTACTAATTCGGATAGCGCTACTCAGCTCACAAGAGCCAAAGGTTAAATCACGACGTCCGAAGATCCCCTCTAAACTGATCTATCCTACTTCGACTCCAAGACCTCGCTCGCTGCATCGTTCAGCTCTGCACTAGCGCCTGATGGGAATACTCATAACCACTTCTCAAAGCAATATCCCCTAACTCACAGGGTCAGAAACAGCATCGGTTTGGCCATCGTCGAAAATTCCTTGACTCAGCAGGTGCTCACCAGCAAAGGGACTCTAGAGGTCGAGGCAAATTCGGGCACCAACTCAAAGCTAAAAATGATCTCTCGTTCCGGAGGAAAACTAGGAACCTCACCCAAGAAGACGTCAAGAGCTATCGAATCTCGGGGTTATCATCCACACCACCTCCTCAAATCAGCCATACAAGTCGGTACTATCTCACGGTACAACCTAACTCACGTTGGTAGGAGTATCGGAAGACACCACATCACACCAACGAGACTGGGTAAACTCAACCCACACTCAAGCACAACAGAATAGAAACACATGTGTGATGTTCTCGTGTCAACACAAAACTCACGCAGGATAATCCAATAGCCAAGTACCTACGATCACTCCTTCGGCAACAAGTTGTTCCCACGACATCGCGTCCACATGCCAGCTCAGGTCCCGAGTAATGAGATTGGGAAGGCTCTCCAAACATAGACACTTCCGACAGCCGATAATCTTGTCACTGAAGCTGAACAGGGGGGGATGCAGTCTCCACGAAGCATCACCAGAAGAACCCTTCGGCAACAGCTTCGAACGGGGTTCGCTTATGGGACAGATCCTCGTAAAGCCTTCAACTTTTCCTCGGATATGGCATGCTCAAGACAGCACAAAAGAGTTTCCTGGCTAGCTATCAGTTGAACCCGAGTTGTCCATTCGAGAGATTCTCCTCGATGTCTATCACTTAGTTCATAGAATCGGCATAGGAGGAAGGTAAATCTGATATCACCCAATAGAAACATCCACTCTTAGGCCTACTACGAACCCCATCTCATTCAACAACCTGAAGAACCAAGATGAAAAAGGTAGAAAATAGTCTAGCAGACACGGCCATCTGCAAATCCCCTTGCACTAAGCTATCGAACCCTCGCTCCTTAGTGTTATGGTGAAATTCAAGGGTGTACTCCTGACGGAAGGCAGTACAAAAATTCTTCCACGACTCCATCGTACCAGAAACTTACAGCGCTTGGGAGGCACCTCTCCACCAAATCTGCACAAGGTCTCTCAACTGAAACGTCACTAAACTCAGTCTTAACTCATCCTCGCTCTGCACATAGTCTACCAAACCCACCATGTGCTCCAGCCACCCTTCAACTGCAAGACCACCTTCAGCACCATCTAAGGTAAAAGGATCCATCCGCTCGATCATAGTCAGAACCAGCTACATACCATCCATTCGTCGAGTCAGGTGCTCCACTTCAGTCTCTATCGGTCGCATAACGACGTGAAGGAGCTCTCGGCTCATCATCATCCTCCTCTCTAATCAAAACTCTCGGCTCAACTACAACCTGCCTTACAGCTCTACCTCTACCACTACTCAGCAGCAACTATGAGGTACACAAGAGTAAGAACAACAAAGCAGGTAATCATGTAATCAAGCACATGCAGGAGGACAAATACTATGCCTAGACTCGAGTGTAGTAGAAATGAATCGATCTTATCCCAGTTTAAACTCGGATACCAAATGTCCCCAGTGCTCCTATCAGAGATAAGCACACAAAACACGGAAGCTTAAAAAAAGTTGTCAGGCCCCGTGCTAATTACTAACAATTAACACATAATAAGCGCATAATCACGGAAGCTTAAAATCAGGGCTTAAAAAGTTTTCGAAATACAATGGGCCTGAACTTCAAATCATACATTCAAAATATTCAATACTCAAAATATGAGTTAACTCAAACTCATACAACAAGTAACCACATAAAATCAATTCAAAATACAGATCCCCAATACATGATAACACGGGGCATCCCCCGGTTCAATACATAACATAAATAGACTGGGACTCAAGGACGCGGGGATCGACTAGCTGAAATTCCACTCTGCCCAGCTAGGTTACCTGAAACTCACCTGAAACTCCTGAAATGGGCAACGCAGACCCAAACAACAAAAGCAAGAAAACAAGTACGAGGTCAAGCCTCAGTACGAAGAGCTATCAAAGCAGATAAACATGCAACATGCTATAAAACAATGCTATGAATGCATGAGGGCTATCAAGAAATAGGATAGCTAGCCCAGTCTATCAACTGGCAAATCAAATCAAGCCTCTATACCACGCACAGCCAATCAGCCGGTGACTTCCTGGAAGCTCAAATCTGTTACAGCATAGCTAATAACTTAGCTCAATTCAACTGCCCAAAACGCTAATCCTACGACCAGAAGTATAATTCAATTCCTACACTTTCACGCAGGCATTAACTACTAAAAACCGATCTCAAACTACAAGAATTGCTCACCCAAAAGCTCACGCTAGCAGCAGAACGCACGCACAGGCTTATCTCAAAAGCTTCGAACTCCAGCAGCTACGCGTTACCACTTCCAGCGCAATTATAACGTCTCAAAAGGGTAGCAAACTAAAGAGCTAAGCAAGGGGGATCCAGCGCCACTAAGATCTCCAAAAACAGAGGCTGGATGCGAAGGAAATCTAGGGAAGAAAGCCTCGGTGAACAGTAGCTCGACGAGGGTTTGGGGAAGAAGAGATAAGATATGGCTGGTTCAAAATATTTCTAAGTGTTGATCAACACTTCTATAAATACCTCTTCAATTCTCGCCTGCTGATACACCAAGATCTATCGAAGAAAACAGCAGGAGTCTATCAGCAGCAATCTTCTCTTTTCTTTTCGTAAAATCAGCAGCAACGACTAAACAATAATCTCCTGAAAACGCTACAAAACGACACCGTTCCAACTTACCTAAACGACGCCGTAGCAACCATCAGCAGACAACAGCTCTCGCAAGCCAAATCAACTAAGAGCTGCTGACAGCTCCCTCTCTAATACAATCTATCTGCTGGTTGCGAGAAATAACACAAAACGACGACGCATCTACTAATCCAAACGACGTCACATTAGCTACGCAAGCCTTGCTACCAGCAGCTGATCTCTTAAATGCAAAGCTCAAAACGCAGCGTTTCCACTTATTCAAACGACGCCGCTTCAACGCTCTCGCACAAGCGCGCCTGCTGATCAGCAGCAACCAACCCAACGCAAATACTACCAGCAGCAAGTATTACGCCACGCCTACGTCATCATATCTGCTGATTCCAATAGCCATATGTGAATCAATAGTCAACACTCCAAAATGTTGACTAACACGCGTCACTTCCTCGTTCAATCTCGCGCTAAACGCAAAATCTACCAGCAGCAACTTCAAATCTAACTAAAACCAGCAGACCTTCATACGTCACGCTGACGACATCGCTGATGTTACAAAAATTACCAGCACGAGCTACAGTAACCTGCTGCTGCCAGCTTTCTCCAAAATCAACGCTACAGTAACTTCGACCAAAAATCGATAATTCTCATTTCTTAAACTAACGATACAGCTTTCGAAAATCAGCAGAAACTTCAATCCTTTCGCAAATTCCTCAAATAATCGCGATTAATCCCAAATCAAATCAATTAATCACTAATCCAAATTCTCAAACCTCACATTCTCCCCAACTTAAGAGATTTCGTCCTCGAAATCAAAGGCAACTACAGGGAAGAAACAATCAAACATTCAAACCAGCACCAAAATTCGAAGCAAAATCAAAGATTTACCTGGAAATTATGCAATCTCAGCGCTCAAACAGGTGAGGCCATTCCTGCCTCATCTTCTC
>KV006423.1:119964-137923 GCA_001598015.1 Dorcoceras hygrometricum
TTGTCCTTCTTTATGGTTCCCTCAAACACGACCAGCATGTTAACCACCTCTTCAAGGGTGGCTGTCAGCTTGTTCATGTTGAAGTTGACCACAAAGGGGTCGAATGCAGCGGGTAGTGAGAGGAGAAGCACATCCACAGACAGCTCGTGTGGAAGTGTGATATCAAGGCCCGCCAGCTTTTCAACGAGCCCAATCATACGAACCCCATGCTCGCGGACCGAAGTCCCATCGCGCATGCGGCTCGTCATAAGCTCCTTGACCGCGGTGAACCTCTCATGTCGAGAGTTCTCCCCATACAGTTCCTTGAGATGAAAAGGTATGTCAGCAGCATACTTCGTCTTCCCAAAGTGTCGTTGCATTTCGTTGGACATCGATTCCATCACATAGCATCGAGTCTTAAGCTCATCGTCCCACCATTGTTGAAGCGTAGTCAGCTCCTCAGAGCTGATATCGGTAGGGGCTTCCTTCGGAGGGCTCTTCTCTATCGTATAAAGAAGTTTCTCCGAAGCCAACACAATGTTGAGGTTTCGAAGCCAGTCTTGGTAGTTCAGACCGGTGAACTTGTTGCTATCCAGTATAGCAGCGAGTGGGTTTTTGATCGAAGACATTATAAAGCAGTTTATACTGAAAAGAAAAGCAGACATGCATTACCAACTATATATGAAAAACGCTAAGACATAAAACATGGTCATTTAGTTTTATGAATTACCCTCCCACTATTTTAACGGTTTCACCACCCTCTAATGAAATCGGGAAAGCAAGTTTCCTTAGTGGGTACACAGAGTCCAATCAAGTGATCATGGTCCCGAATAATATCAGCCAACCATGACCCTTAAAAGGTAGAGTTCAATTGCAACCGGTGCAACCTCCATGTATTTTATTTCACGTCCAGTAAGGGCCCAATAATATGACGTCGCTTACTATCACGTGTCAAGATGACCCATCAATGTTGAGTCGTGAGGGACGGTCCTCTTAACGTCCCCAATAATATGAGCCAACGTTAAAGGAAGTTCCAACCGACTCACAACAATTGTCAATGGCGTGGACAGCTTTCTGGTATACATAACCCCCTCAATAATATGAGCCGGGCCATGTATGCGGGTAGCATCGACATACACCCATTGTTGATGGAAGGTAGGGATAATTTAAACAGATTTAAATTCCCTAAGTTTATCGAATAAACTTTCAATCTTGATATCAGTTTTAAATCGTATTTAAAACGAGGGATTTTATTTTTTGAAAAATTTGGTCTCATGCAATTTTAAATCATAATTTAAACATGCGGATTCAACATATATCAAATATATAAAACTTTGGGATGATCGATCGCGAGAGCTATGCGGTCCGTGGTTGCCAATCACGGACCTGTGTCCAGTCCTAGGTGAAATGCAATATGCAATGCAATCCTATTACAATTGCTTCCGATTTTACAGATCTTCGGTCTTCAATATCTTTGATCGTCATCTCCACCATCTTCAATTGTCCTCCCACTAAATCTAGTAATTTACATTTAAATTGCCATGACAAGTAAGGGATACAATTCTCAAGGGGTGGGAACGGGCCACAAACAGACCCACTTTATAAATGATATCAACAATATATTACAACCGAAATCGCAAAACCTAAAGCATACACCTAACACGTTGGGCACGGCTCTCGATCATCCCAAACATGCAATCAATCTAATTAACTTGCATAAATTTAAATAATCAATTATTTACCCACAAAATCATATTTTAATTATAAAACCGCATTTTATAATAAAATCGCATTTTGTCGATAACATCATATTTTAATCAACAAAATCATATTTTAATTATAAAATCATATTTCATAATCAAAATCATATTTTGCAATTTTAATTGCATCATATTGGGCTTAAAAATAGGCCCGAAATCTCAAAAATTTCAAAATCGACCAAAAAATTGGCCCAATATAGAATATTTGTCAGGCCCCGTGCTAATTACTAACAATTAACACATAATAAGCGCATAATCACGGAAGCTTAAAATCAGGGCTTAAAAATTTTTCGAAATAAAATGGGCCTGAACTTCAAATCATACATTCAAAATATTCATTACTCAAAATATGAATTAACTCAAACTCATACAGCAAGTAACCACATAATTCAACTCAAAAATATAGATCCCCAAATACAATAAAACACGGGGCATCCCCCGGTTCAATACATATCATAAATAACTGGGACTCAGGGATGAGGGGATCGACCAGCTGAACTTCCACTCTGCCCAGCTTGGTTACCTAAAGCTCTTGAAAATATGAGTTAACTCAAACTCATACAGCAAGTAACCACATAATTCAACTCAAAATATAGATCCCCAAATACAATAAAACACGGGGCATCCCCCGGTTCAATACATATCATAAATAACTTGTACTCAGGGATGAGGGGATCGACCAGCTGAACTTCCACTCTGCCCAGCTTGGTTACCTAAAGCTCCTGCAAATGGGCACGCAGACCCAGCAAGAAAAAGCAGGAAACAAATACGAGGTCAAGCCTCAGTACGAAGAGCTATCAAAGCAGGTAAACATGCAACATGCTACAGATCAATGCTATGAATGCATGAGGGCTATCAAGAAATCGGATAGCTAGACCATTCTATCAACTGGCGACTCAAATCAGCCTCTATACCACGGTCTATCAACCGGGAAATCATCGGTCCGTGATCATCGGGGCCCGTCAGCCCATCACAGCTCGGTGGTAGACACTCGGATCCGGTAGTCACCACTTCGACGATAGCGTTGGACTTTTCGGGCACGACTCAACAGTCGGCCAGTCACAACGTGGCACCCAATCAGGTAGTCAAATCAATCTGTAAATTCAGGCTCAAGATGTATGCATGAATGTCATTCAATATCCATGCTCAATGCATACAAGGCATAATACGTAAAACAGAATGTAACTCAAGCATTCAACATACTGATTCACGAAATTCACATCCGCAAGATTCACAACATCAATCACAGCATGTTCACGTCTAAAGCTGCTAAGAGCTGCTCAATTTGTACCTCAATTCCTCAATTTACCTAACAGATTCTCCTGGCTCAAATCACGCAGCAGGAACTTCCTGGAAGCTCAAATCTGTTACAGCATAGCTAATAACTTAGCTCAATTCAACTGCCCAAAACGCTAATCCTACGACCAGAAGTATAATTCAATTCCTACACTTTCACGCAGGCATTAACTACTAAAAACCGAGCTCAAAATACAAGAATTGCTCACCCAAAAGCTCACGCTAGCAGCAGAACGCACGCACAGGCTTAACTCAAAAGCTTCGAACTCCAGCAGCTACGCATAACCACTTCCAGCGCAATTATAACGTCTAAAAAGGGTAGCAAACTAAAGAGCTACGCAAGGGGGATCCAGCGCCACTAAGATCTCCAAAAACAGAGGCTGGATGCGAAGGAAATCTAGGGAAGAAAGCCTCGGTGAACAGTAGCTCGACGAGGGTTTGGGGAAGAAGAGATAAGATATGGCTGGTTCAAAATATTTCTAAGTGTTGATCAACACTTCTATAAATACCTCTTCAATTCTCGCCTGCTGATACACCAAGATCTATCGAAGAAAACAGCAGGAGTCTATCAGCAGCAATCTTCTCTTTTCTTTTCGTAAAATCAGCAGCAACGACTAAACAATAATCTCATGAAAACGCTACAAAACGACACCGTTCCAACTTATCTAAACGACGCCGTAGCAACCATCAGCAGACAACAGCTCTCGCAAGCCAAAGCAACTAAGAGCTGCTGACAGCTCTCTCTCTAATACAATCTATCTGCTGGTTGCGAGAAATAACACAAAACGACGACGCATCTACTAATCCAAACGACGTCACTTCAACGCTCTCACACAAGCGCGCCTGCTGATCAGCAGCAACCAACCCAACGCAAATACTACCAGCAGCAAGTATTACGTCACGCCTACGCCATCATATCTATCGGCAGCTCTCAAACCATCTGCTGATCTCTCTTCACAAACGCATCTGCTGAATTCAATAGTCAACATTCCAAAACGTTGACTAACACGCGTCACTTCCCCGCTCAATCTCACACTACGCGCGATGTCTACCAGCAGCAGCTTCAATTCAAACCAAAACCAGCAGATCTTCATGCGTCACGCTGACGTCATCTCTGCTGATTCAAAACCCATCAGCAGGAGCTACAGTACCGTTGACCAGCGTTGACTTTACCCAAAAAAAAAAGGGAAACTTCAGATCACGACTGGAAAGAAAAAAACTCAAGGATTTTAGAATATGCGGAAAACTGGATTAATGTCAGGCCCGATGATCTAAATCAGAGATTAAGCACATAAACACGGAGCTTAAAAAGTGAATAAAATTTTTCTTTTTGGCCTGACTGAAAATATATCATTCAAAATAGGTTCATACTTAAAATAATGACTTTGAATCAAAAATCTGCGGCAAATATGAACCACAACAATATATACATTCATACAGACTCAATCGAATCAAGAATACAACAGTACACAGGACATCCCCCTGGTAATGACTCGATACCGCATATATATAAATAACTGGGAACTCAACGTACTGGGACTCCACCAGCTGACTCAAAACTCTGACCAGCTGATCTACCTGCAAAGGCCTGCAATGGACAACACACGACCAAACCAGCCCCATGGGGGAAAATAAACAAGGTCAAAACCTGAGTACGAAGAGCAACTCATACAGCTAATCAAATCAAGCATGAAACATGTCATGTCGTGCAATGCATGAGGTTATCAAGAAATATCTGGCATGAAAGGACATTGAAAATATCGTCAACTCAAATCATGAAATCAGTGGCCACATCGCATGTGGAATCATGGGTGCTACCCATGCCATTGACATGCAGCACCAGCAGCATACAATCTCATCGCTCAACCCAACTGTGTCATGCATGCTTGCTGAGGGGTAGGAGCTACCCAAGCGAACCTCAGGGCAAACGACAAAATCTCTCAGTCGGGAGTCGAGGATACGGGACCCAGCCGACACCTCAATCATTTTATTTTCAAAATCATCATGCTGGTACCAAACATCAATCGCTTCTCAAAGGAATCAGGCTCAATATGATATGAGTGTATGCAATGGCAATATCAACATGAACAGTATGCAATATCTCACAAACCAATATAATCAAACAGATGTATAAAATCACACGCATGTAAAAACAGCAAAACTCGGCTATATCATGCGATACAAAGCTGAGCGACTTAGCTCGCAACCACAATATAGCAGCATACTACTCATACCATGAAATCAATCATGCATAACAGCTTAGAAATCATCATATAAGGCACGGCTAAGCAACCTCCACATACAGCAAGCTCATAACAGCTTTGGTCAGAAATCATATACACGACAAGGCTAAGGTAAACTCAACCTATAGCCACCACGTTCACATGCTTATCTCAAGCTGTAAATTCAAGCTAAAATCGTACCTTTACTCAATTCCTACCACAGATCTTCAATCCAAGCTCACGGCTGAAATACAAAGCTTGCTGCCCAAATCCTAGCTTTCGGCCAACAGCTCGGGGCCACCAACTCAGGTCAAAAACTCGAGAGAGCTAAGGATCTAGAACAAAGCTCATCTCAAACTGAGAGTGCTAAAATGGAACACTCCAGCTTCCTTCGAGTCCTCTATTCCAGTTGCTATCAGCCTCCAAACTGGTACAGAATTAAACCTCTCGAACAGATACTTCCATCTGTTGCACCCTTTCTCAAAACCAGTCGGCCAAACTCCATAAATCTGGACAATACTAGACGGGTGAACAATAGCTAAGGTTTGGGGAAATATCTCTCGACAGCGTTAGAAGAAGATAAGGAACGGGTGGTCTAAAAAAATGACTAAGTGTTAGTAAACGAGATGATATTTATACTCAATACTCAACAGATCACGGCTACAATGACAACAGATTACGACGGCCCTCAACACTATACCTAGCTTAGCGTACAGCTCAGCACGCACATACAATCCAGCTCTCGTATCCAACAGCTTAAGCTCCACAGACCATGCTCCAACAGATTACATCTATAGTGATACCAGATCAGCTCAGATCTTCTTACTGCAACCAACCCAGGCAAAGCAGTTCAGCTTCTATAGCAAATCAGATCTGGCATCACAAAACAGCTTACGTACCCAGATCAGGTCTCATCTACAGTGTCATCCATCATCTCAGAACCCAACGCTGTTCCAGCTTAGGCACGAAGACGCCACTCATCTTAAACATGAACAGATCATGGTCTCAACAGATCACGCTACCCAACAGATCACGTCTATAGTGCCACTGACCAGCTCGGGGTCCAAGCTGATACCAGCCCAAGATCTTAGTGTTAGAGTAGATGCCCAACTAGCCAACTTGTGGCGTGTGGGTTTTATAGACTCTTGTATATGACAATCTTTATTTATGAAATACGCATTTATTTATGGCATTCTTTATTTCCATTATGTTATATAATGTTAACAATTGCGTTGGATAAAGACCTAGAATGCACCATAGTGTATGTTAGATGTGATAGTGGATATGATGGCTATCATGAAACACATCTAATAGTCACTGTGCATTCTAAATTCGTTCCTAGTCGATTGGGCCATCAAAATGAGGATAAGGCCGCCCGAGCTTGAGACTATCATCTGCGATGCGAAGTACCATGTTTCATTGGTAGGGAACATTGTGATGTTCTGAGCATGCAGATGGATAGTGACCTGGTGATCTATCGAACTACCCTCGTTCGGACTTTCCAAGTGGTTACCATTTGTCGAGTGGATAAGTCCGAGGTCTTGGTTGTACTGATTAGTCCTCACTACTCGAAACGTCATTGAGGCTCTACATGATAGACGTCTCACTTTGACCCGTTTGCCGACTCACTTGGGGTCATTAGGCGGCGGGATTGGGTGTGGTCCCGATGCATGTAGGAGTCGATGCTTCGTTGTCGAGGATTCACCGCTCACTTTCATGCGTGGATATCCTATGCTATCTGAGGGGATAATAGTGCTTAAATCTCTGGCCAGAGTACTAGAAGTGTTTTAGGTAAATGGGTTTACCTAGTAACACTCGCGATGTCACTATTCGATCTCCAAGATGTATGCATAGCTGTCGGATCTCTAGCGACTCTCGATTTGCCAATGGTCGTTGATCTGATCGGGATATATGTGTAGAAAGGACCGTACTGTACGCTAGCCACGACCAACTGGTTCTTGCAGGCACTATCAGTGATACCTAGGGATCATGGGGCGATGTTGCTAGGTGCTTTACCATGATCCGATGGGCAAGTCCGAAATTGTGATTTCGGAGCCGCAATGGTTGTGGGCCCACGGCTAGCTGTATCCCTGAACCATTGAGGGTCACACAAGTACTGGATTCATGATTTCTACACGGAAACTGAGCTCAATGTGTTGAGCACTTGAGGAGGATTTTAGGGAGTGCGACTTCCTAAAAGTCAACATGGGTCAAATTGCGATTTCCAACTGTTGAGGGGCAAAACTGTCTTTTTGGACTAGGTATCTGAAAAAGTGTTTTTCGCATCATAATATTCAGTTTTGTAAACTTAGTCGATCGGTCCGATCTGATCGTCGATCGGAGTTATGATGAAACCGCAGTGAATTAAATGAACCGAATGTTCATATGGACTTGGGCCTGACCCAAATCCAATGGGCCGGTTCAAGCCCTTGTATATTTAATATATACAAGTCTTGTACTTAGGGTTTAATCACTACAACATATTACCCTAACCCTAGACCTAAGATCTCGGCCGCCCCCTCTCCACAACCTCACGCACGCCGCCGGCCGTCGCCTTGCGCCGCCGTGTGCCGCCGCCGTCCGCCGCCCGCTTCGTGATCGAACTTGTTTCGATCACCACGACGAGGTGATTCCGTCCGTGGCAAAATCCATCAAGTCTTCTAGTGCAGATTGACGGAGGAAGATTGAATCCGGTCGTGGACCTGATTGGAGGATCTACTGCCGCCTACCGAGAAGAGCCAGATTTTCTTTGTGATTTCTGGTTGGAGCCAGGCGCCTAGACGCCAGCAAGGTAACAAATCTACGAACACCCTATATATGTTTGTAGATTTATATTGATGTATTGAAAGCTTTTCGGGGCTATTTTTGATTTCCGCTGCGCCCCAGGGAAGTGGGATCCGGATCCACCACCGTATGCCAACACTTATAAGATCACACCCGCGACAGCTCTTAGCTCACATCTCAGCTTTTGTGTACGCAGGTTTAGCCCCAAAAGCTCAAGAGAGCTAGGCCAACTCCTCCCGGATCTGACCAATGAAAACAGCTCACACTTCTACAGTAGTAACAGTCACAGTCCAGACCAGTTTATGCACTTGGTCGTTCTCGCAGAACAGCAGCTCCTGCCAAACCTGTTCTTCGTCATCAGGTTGCACCTAGACAGATCAGATCTCACTAGCATCGCTGTCTAACAATTCACACAACTCAGCTTAGAGGAACTCAGAACAGCACGTATGTAACGCCCGGAAATCCTAATTACGTGAATTGAATGCATGACTAGGAGGAAAACCTTATTATTATATGATTTGCATGTCATGTATGTGTTTATGTGATGATTTTATGCTTTATGTGTGCTTATCGCTTTACGGTACGGTTTGAGACCGGTAAGTGGGGACGAGTCCGGAATCGACCAAATCGAAAATATTTTAATGTTTTAGCACTTATAAGCTTAGAGGAACTCAGAACAGCACGTATGTAACGCCCGGAAATCCTAATTACGTGAATTGAATGCATGACTAGGAGGAAAACCTTATTATTATATGATTTGCATGTCATGTATGTGTTTATGTGATGATTTTATGCTTTATGTGTGCTTATCGCTTTACGGTACGGTTTGAGACCGGTAAGTGGGGACGAGTCCGGAATCGACCAAATCGAAAATATTTTAATGTTTTAGCACTTATACATATTTTAAAGCAAAATATTTTTATTTTATGCACAATTTCCAAGAAAATGAGATTTTATGCACGGTTACCGAGGAGGACCCGTTTTTCGCCTATACGGGCCATTTTTATGACTTTTATGACACTTTTAAAATTGAGAGGCCTTATGTTACGAAAATTAAAGGCTTGGGAGCTGATATTTAAATGTTTTTAAGCCTTTTTAATTAGGGGATGGGCTAGTATAGTGATGGGCTTATATTTTTTAAATAAAACAAGGTGGAAGGGCTTTTTAGCCCATTTTTTTCACACACCCTCCACCTAAACTCGAAAATTTGCCCTAGCCCTCCTCTCATCAGCCAACTTCAGACTCCATACTCTCCTTGGTGGCCGAAAATTGCAAGTTTTTCCATTGGAACTCAAGGTGTGGTCGTCTCCATTGTCCTCCGCCCCGGTATCACGTATTTTTGCTTCTCTATCAATCAAGGCATGTTATATTCTTTCTTTTCTCACCATATAGATCATATTACAGTGTTTTTATAAAGATTATGAATGGAAATTTCGTTTATGCTTCAGATCTCAAGGTTTATGGTCATGATCATGCATGTACTCATATGTGCACCTCACGGTTTTGATCCTTTTTGCATGGCTTCGGTTCATGGGCTGCTTGAGGGGTCTTGGCTCATGGTTAAGTGGTTCATGGTGGTCCTAGGAGTGGCTTTTCGTGGTTCGAAGTGGTGGAATTGTGGTCGAACCAATGGCTTGATGTCGCACACCGCGCAGTGTGTGTTTGTGCGTGTCGCGTGCGTCTCCTTCCCAGCGTTCGTTCTCCTTTGTGCGAGCTTTGTTGGGACTGTGGTTGGTCTCTTTAGAACCGCCTGGACCTGGGGGTGGACCAACCGTAAGGGTTCCGGTATTGGTGGCCGGATCAGGGATAACGAACGCGAAAACCAGCAGGTGGTCGCGACGGCGCAGTATGGCTGGTGCGTCCACTTGTAGCGACCATATCTCCCTGGTTAGGTCACGGTTTGAGGCAAGGTCGGTCACGTTAGAACCGCCTGGACCTGGGGGTGATCCAGTAGGAAGTGATCCGGCAGTGGTGGCCGGAGCAGGGAGAACGAAGGTAACAACCGGAGACTGGTCGCGGCGGCGGCTTGTACAGGAGAGTGTATTTTAGGTTTAGGGTTGAGTGTTTGGTTTGGGCCGGTTCGTTTGGGCCGATGGGTTGGTTCAATCGGGTCGGGTCGGGTCGAGTGGTTTAAGTGTCAAGTCAATATTTTAAGTTCGGTCCGAGTTATTTATTTTTGGGCCGGGTTATTTTATTTTTAAAGTTCGAGTCATTTTTATGGGGTCAAGTCGACTTTTTAAGTTAAGATTTAGTTTTTGGTCAAATGACTTCGGGTCAACGATTTTAAGTCAAAATCTATGTTAAGTTGCTGGAATTTTTAATTAAATTGGGTTTTTAGCCAAATTTGGGGATTTTGGGCCAATATTTATTTTAATGAAATTTTAAGCCTTTTTAACGATATTGGGCCGAGTCCTTTAATAGATTTTAAAGAGGGTCATCCTTAGTTGTTGGGCCAAGATGAGTTGGGCTTAGGATTGTTCTAAGTTTGAGTTGAGGATTTGGGCTTAGAGTAGTGGGCCAGTCACTTGAGTTAGTCCTTGATCGGGCCGAAGAAAATAATGCATAGGCCCATGAATATACTTTTAATGATATATGTATCATGCTATGTATTTAAGTATATAATGTTTTAAGAAAATTTGAATATATTGATGGGCCAAGATTTTAAGTCGCATGATTTTTATGAAACGCATGCATCATGAAAGTTTAAAGAATGTTAAGGCATGAATGAAAATATTTTGAGAAATTGAAGTGTTGTGGGGCAAAGTAACGATTGGAGTTAGCCGGGTATCCGGGCCCGGGGATCCCCTGTTAATGTATAACGATTATGAGCCTATGGATCCATGTGATCACGACATGGTGAAGTGACAAGCATAGAGGTGTGACATATAGGGATCCCGAGGTAAGGTCGGGTGAACCACACCGCCACATACGTTGGTTTATAGATTGATCAATCGAATTTAACGGCTCTCACTTCATGGATACGACTCGTATGTTCTTCTAAGTTATGTTATGTATTATGCTATGTATTAACATATATGTTATGATGATTTATGTACGAATACAGCATGATTTAACGTTTTAAGGCCTTTTAATGCACGCATGTCATGAAAATTATGTTCATACTCTTATGTGCTTGTATGTGGTTTTACTATATGTACCTTGTTATTAGCGGATATAGCATGCTGGGCCTTTAGGCTCACTAGGTTTATATGGTGCAGGTGAGCATGGTAATGTTGATGATATTACTCCGATCGGCGGTGAGGACGTCTGATGCTCCGTTGCGGCTGTTACCCCGTGACCGCTTAGTTATTTCATGTTACCTACTTTTAAACATGTTGAGTTTTTCCGCAACAGTTTTTGAGTACTCTAATTTTTATGATTAGCTTTTGAGACGTGGATTAAGGATTTTTGCAGTCGTTTTATCGCATGTTGAGATGTTGTTTTAATGCTTAAGTTATGGTTTTATTTATCGTTTTCATTAAATGTTATTCCACGTCGGCTTCAAAAAAAAAAATTTGAGGTTTAGTATGTTTCAACTTGGTATCAGAGCGGTGGTTCTGGTGGGGTACTAGCCTGCTGCGTGGAGCTCGGAAGTCGCACTGCCAGTCTGTGAGTTTTATTTTACGCTTTATGTTTATGTTGCATGCTGCATGTTATCTTTACCTTAGATTTTAAGGGTTAGACGCCTAGTCATGCACTTCTTGGTATCAGAGCGGAGGTTCTGGTGGGGTACTAGCCTGCTGCGTGGAGCTCGGAAGTCGCACTGCCAGTCTGTGAGTTTTATTTTACGCTTTATGTTTATGTTGCATGCTGCATGTTATCTTTACCTTAGATTTTAAGGGTTAGACGCCTAGTCATGCACTTAGATTTACGTTATAAGGTTTTGGTGTATTAGTATGCCCCCCTAGACGTGCTAGAGATCAGCAGGATGACGATGCACCTCCTCCTCACCTCCGCAGTTGAAGCCTCATGAGAGGGCTAGCGTGAGCATGCTAGCCGGGATCACCAGGATCCTAGAGAGGCAGTCGGAGCATCCCAGGAAGTCGCATGAAGAAGATGTTGCTGAGAGGTTCCGCAAGCAGGGACCCAAGGATTTTGCGGGGACTACAGACCCGCTAGTTGCTGAGGAGTGGAATCTGAGTAGAACTGTAGGACTTCTAGGACTTGGCTTGAGAACTTGGACGGATGGGACTAGCGAACCTAGAACGGTTTTAGGTATCTAAACTACTTTTTGGATTTACTATGACTGTAAGCGCGTGCCTGTGTGTTGTGTCCGTTTCAGGCAAGATTCGTGTGCTTGGTGTTACTACCCTTGCATTACTAGAATCAGGGGCGACCCACTCGTTTATTTCGAGTGCGTTCACGTAGAGGATGGGTGTTACATCGGAGAGCTTGGGTATGGCTCTCGCAGTGACAGTTCCGTCAGGAGAGGAGTTGACGACGACCAGTGTGGTTCAGGGATTGACGATGATGTTCCAGGATCATGCAGTCCAAGCAGATTTAGTGGTGTTGCCGATGTCGGGGTTCGATCTCATCCTAGGCATGGATTGGCTGACAGAGTTCGGAGCAGTGTTTGATTTTCAGAGGCGGACAGTTTCTATCATACCGCCAGGGCAGGAGGCCTTCTTATTTAAGACAGCTAGGAGACCGCGGAAGCCCAGATTCATATCCTTCTTATAGGCCAGGAAGCTGGTTGAGCACGAATGTCAGGCATTCTTGGCCAGTGTTACTGCTCCAGGAGATTCAGCAGGCCCTTCGTTGTCTGATGTGGAGGTAGTCAGATATTTCGCAGATGTTTTCCCCGACGATGTCACTGGAGTTCCACCAGAGAGAGAGGTGGAGTTTTCTATTGAGATGGTGCCAGGTACAGTGCCTATCTCTAAGGCACCGTATCGTCTAGCTCCTACCGAGATGAAGGAGTTAAAGGAGCAGATTCAGGAGTTGCTTGATAAGGGGTTCATTCGCCCTAGTTTTTCTCCATGGGGCGCGCCAATTCTATTTGTGAAAAAGAAGGATGGTAGCATGAGGTTGTGTATTGACTACCGGGAGTTGAACAGAATGACCGTGAAGAACAAATATCCACTCCCGAGGATTGAGGATTTATTCGATCAGTTGCAGGGAGCTTCAGTGTTCTCGAAGATTGATCTCAGATCTGGCTATCATCAGCTGATAGTTAGAGAGGAGGACGTGTCCAAGACTGCTTTTCGGACACGATACGGCCACTACGAGTTCTTGGTGATGCTTTTTGGTCTGGAGAACGCCCCAGCGATTTTCATGGATCTGATGAACAGGGTATTCAAGCAGTTTCTAGACCAGTTCATCATCGTGTTCATTGACGAAATTCTGATTTACTCGAGGAGCTTTGAGGAGCATAGGCAGCACTTGCAGACAGCCTTGCAGACTTTGAGGGAGAACAAGTTATACGAGAAGTTAAGCAAGTGCGAGTTTTGGCTAGAGCAGGTGGCTTTCTTGGGGCATATTGTGTCGAGAGATGGGATTTCTGTCGACCCATCAAAAGTGGAAGCAGTGCAGAACTGGGGAATTCCAAAGAATGCAGCGGAGATTCGCAGTTTCTTGGGCTTGGCAGGTTACTATCGCAAATTCATCAAGGGCTTCTCTTCTATTTCAGTGCCCTTGACAGCCTTGACCAAGAAGAATACGAAGTATGTGTGGAGCGCCGACTGTCAGAGGAGCTTTGATCAGCTGAAGGAGGCCCTTACTCAGCACCAGTGTTAGCTATGCCAGTGGACCACGAGGAGTTCGTGGTTTATACAGATGCTTCTTTGAGAGGATTGGATGCAGTTCTGATGCAGGGAGGTAAGGTTATTGCGTATGCGTCGAGACAGCTGAAGAGTTATGAGCAGAACTATCCGACGCATGATCTGGAGCTTGCAGCAGTAGTGTTCGCACTGAAGATTTGGAGACACTATTTGTACGGCGAGAAGTGTCAGATTTTCACCGACCATAAGAGCCTCAAGTACTTCTTCACCCAGAAGGAGCTGAATATGAGGCAGCGTAGATGTCTAGAGTTGGTGAAGGACTATGACTGTGACATTAGATACCATCCGGGTAAGGCTAATGTGGTAGCAGACGCTTTGAGCCGGAAGACTTCAGTGGTGTCGTGTTTATCAGTTGAGCGACCACTACAGACCGAGATTCAGATATTTGGATTGGATTTTTATGCAGGAGGTTGTGCACCTAGCCTCGCAGTGCTCACAGTTCAGCCGACTCTTCGAGATCGGATTAGAGATGGCCAGGCTGCAGATGTGCAGTTACAGCAGTGGAGACAGAGAGATGAGGCTAGAGGACGAGGTTTGTACACAGTTGAGGATGGGATAGTCTGTTTCAGGGGTCGCATGTGGGTACCCAATACTGAGCAGTTGAGAGCTGAGATCTTATCAGAGGCCCATGCATCGACGTATTCCATTCATCCAGGGAGTACGAAGATATACAGGGATTTGCAGGCACTTTACTGGTGGCCAGGGATGAAGAGGGATATCGGACGATTTGTATCAGAGTGTTTGACTTGTCAGCAGGTCAAGGCAGAGCACCAGAGACCAGCAGGGTTACTACAGCCACTCCCTATCCCTGGGTGGAAATGGGAGAACATCACGATGGATTTTGTGGTTGGTTTACCCAGGAGTCCCAGAGGCTTTACGGAGATTTGGGTGATTGTGGATCGACTCACCAAGTCCGCACACTTCCTATCGGTGAAGACCACTTTCACACTGACGCAGTATGCAGAGCTATACATTAGAGAGATTTTCAGGCTGCATGGCATACCAGTCTCTATTGTGTCAGATAGGGATTCCCGGTTTACTTCTGCGTTTTGGAGGAGCTTGCATGCCGCATTGGGGACCAAGCTATCATTCAGTACGGCTTTTCACCCACAGACAGACGGTCAGTCGGAGAGAGTCATCCAGATTCTAGAGGATTTACTGCGAGCCTGTGTGATAGATTTCCAGAGTGCATGGGATTCTAGGTTGCCCTTGGTAGAATTCACGTACAATAACAGTTTTCAGTCGTCGATTGGGATGGCTCCTTATGAGGCTTTGTACGGGAAGAGGTGTAGGTCTCCCATGCATTGGGATGAGGTTGGCGAGAGGATTTTGACTGGGCCAGAGATGGTACAGCAGACAGATGATATTGTGACCAGGATACGAGATCGGATGAGGACAGCTCAGAGTCGTCAAAATAGTTATGCCGAGCGTAGACGACGAGATCTGGAGTTGGCAGTAGGGACCATGTATTTGTGAGGATATCGCCTATGAAGGGCGTGATGCGCTTCGGCCGGAGACGCAATGTGAAAACCCGAAAATTCAGCTCCAAGAAATAGAGAAAAAAAAAATCAACTGCTGGTCGAAAACCAGCTGCTGGAAAATCAGCAGTTGGGTCGCTAATTCAGCAGTTGGCCATGTAGCGACGCAAATTCAGCAGTTGGGTCGCTAATTCAGCAGTTGGCCATCTAGCGACGCAAATTCAGCAGTTGGGTCGCTAATTCAGCAGTTGGCCATCTAGCGACGCAAATTCAGCAGTTGGGTCGCTAATTCAGCAGTTGGCCATTTAGCGACGCAAATTCAGCAGTTGGCCATTTAGCGACGCAAATTCAGCAGTTGGACTTTTAGCGACGCAAATTCATTCAGCAGTTGGCCATTTAGCGAGGCAAATCCAGCAGTTGACGATTTAGCGACGCAGAATCGGAGTTAGCAATGCAGATTCACATTTAGCGACGCGAATTCAGCAGCTGACGATTTAGCGACGCAGATTCACATTTAGCGACGCAGATTCTCATTTGGCGACGCAAAATTCAGATTTTTGGCTCACGAATTCCAGCAGTGTTACAAGTCAGATTTCATGGTTTTAACCGATGAATTTAGGAGTTAAATGGCCAATTAAACCCCTTAATTCAAGGGATTAAATTGTGCATTCGTAACAGCCATTTTATGGCCATAAAGGCAGAGAATTAAAGCCTCAAATGACAGGCCTTTGATTACCCTCCTCAACACCTATAAATACCAGACTATGATCACCAATTCTTCCTCACAAGCATTTCAAAAAATTCCCTCAGAAAAGCAATAAGCTCTCACGCTGCAACTCTGCCAGATTTCACAGTTGAGTTCCTGCACAAGTTGAAACCCAGTGTCGTACACAAAAATTTTTGGCAAAGGGCTGATTGATTCCTGCGTTTTTGGAACCGCCAGATTTCAGACTTCACACTTTTTACCAGATTCAGACTTCAGATTTGTAAGTGGGCTTTTGCTATTATATTCGTTTGATATACTATATATATATATATATTATTCATGTAAGAATTCAGTTTTGAACCTACTGTTCGAGCACCTTTCTGTTCAGATCTCTGTTTCACTTCAAACTCTGTTTTTGCACTGATTTTGCTGTCGTAATATGGGTCTACGGAATATTCCACACTCTGGGTTACTTGGTGTAACCACATGGCCTCGACCCCTTAGAGGAGTAAAAATTAGGGACTGATCAGTAAACCATAGACACGAAGTAATTATCAGTGCTAGCTTTTCTGCTACTCGTTCTATTAAGTTCTGACATGCTCTGTTAAGCTCTGTTATGCTCTGTTCCGAATTCTGTTAAATATGTATATATATTTGTTGTTTGCTCGAATGGTATCCCCCAATTGCTGAGTGTTTCCCCAAACACTCACCCCTTCTCCACCCAGATAAGAATGAAGAGCAGGTAGAAGAAGAAGAACAAGAATAATTTTGGGGCTGGTGAAGATTCAGTTTCTGTTGATGTAGTAATTTAATTTTTTTCGCTTCCGAATTTTTCTCTGATTTCCGTTGTAAAAACGATATTATTTTGGATATGTAATAGACTGGTTTGAGCTATGCTATGATGGCTTAATGTTTTACAATTTTATAATTGTTTAATATTGTCAGGCCCCGTGCTAATTACCAACAATTAACACAAAGTAAGCGCATAATTACGGAAGCTTAAAATCAGGGCTTAAAAATTTTTCGAAATACAAAGGCCTGAACTTCAAATCATACGTTCAAAATATTCGATATTCAAAATAAAAGTTTACTCAACTCGATACAGCAAGTAACCACATAAATCAATTCAAAAGATAGATCCCCAAATACATGATAACACGGGGCATCCCCCGGTTCAATACATATCATAAGTAAACTGGGACTCAGGGATGCGGGGATCGACCAACTGAACTTCCACTCGGTCCAGCTTGGTTACCTGAAACTCCTGCAAATGGGTAACACAGACCCAAACAACAAAAGCAGGAAAAGAAAATACGAGGTCAAGCCTCAGTACGAAGAGCTATCAAAGCAGAAAACATACAACAAGCTATAATCAATGCTATGAATGCATGAGGGCTAGCAAAAAGTCGGATAGCTAGACCAGTCTATCAACTGGCAACTCAAATCAGCCTCTATACCACGGTCTATCAACCGGGAAATCATCGGTCCGTGATCATCGGGGCCCGTCAGCCCATCACAGCTCGGTGGTAGACACTCGAATCCGGTAGTCACCACTCCGACGATAGCGTTGGACTTTTCGGGCACGACTCAACAGTCGGCCAGTCACAACGTGGCACCCAATCAGGTAATCAAATCAATCTGTCAAAGGCTCAAGATGTATGCAATGAATGTCATTCAATAATCAATGCGCAATGCATACAATTCATAATACGTGCAACCAGAATGAAAAGCTCAATCAATTCATCAAACTGTTCCACGTAAATCACATAACCGCAATTCATAACATCGAAAGATAAACATGTCCACGCTCCAACTGCTAAGGGCTGCTCAATTCGTACCTTAATTGCTCAATAAACTACCTCACAACCACGACAGAGCACGGTAATTCTAACAGCTTGCAAACAGATCCCACTTAGCCTCAAATCACACGGCCGAAGAGCTCCAGCAACAAATC
>KV006423.1:176826-194918 GCA_001598015.1 Dorcoceras hygrometricum
ATGCAGATAGATAGTGACCTGGTGATCTATCGAACTACCCTCCTTCGGATTTTCCAAGTGGTTACCATTTGTCGAGTGGATGAGTCCGAGGTCTTTGTTGTACTGCTTAGTCCTCACGACTCGAAACGTCATTGAGACTCTATATGATAGGCGTCTCACTTTGACCCGTTTGCCGACTCACTTGGGGTCACCAGGCGTCGGGATTGGGTGAGACCCCGATGCATGTAGGAGTCGATGCATCGTTGTCGAGGATTCATCGCTCGCAGACATGCGTGGATATCCTATGCTATCTGAGGGGATAATAGTGTATAAATCTCTGGCCAGAGTACTAGAAGTGTTTTAGGTAAATGTGTTTACCTAGTTGCACTCGTGATGTCACTATTTGATCTCCAAGATGTATGCATAGCTATCGGATCTATAGCGACTCTCGATTTACCAATGGTCGTTGATCTGATCGGGATATATGGATTGAAAGGACCGTACTGTACGCTAACCACGACCAACTGGTTCTTGCAGGCACTATCAGTGATACCTAGGGGATCATGGGGCGATGTTGCTAGACACTCTTACCATGATCCGATGGGCAAGTCCGGAATTGTGATTCCGGAGCCACAATGGTTGTGGGCCCACGGATAGCTGTATCCCTGAACCATTGAGGGTCACACAAGTACTGGATTCGAGATTCCCGTACGGATACTCAGCTCAATGTGTTGAGCATATGAAGAGGATTTTGGGAGTGCGACTTCCTAAAAGGTCAACAGAGGTCAAATCGTGATTTGCCGATGTTGAAGGGCAAAACGGTCATTTTGCACTGGGGTTCTGAAAAATGGTTTTTCAGATCATAGTATTCAGTTTTGGAAAATGAGTCGATCGGTCCAATCTGATCGGCGATCGGAGTTATAATGAAGTCTCGGTGATGGGGATGAATTGAATGTTCATCCATTGGACCCGGGCCCGTTGGACTTGTCCAAGTCCATTCTTAATTCTATTTAATTAAGGCTAGACTTCATAACTTGAGGACTCATTATTGCAAACCCTAACCCTAAGCACAAAACCGCCGCCCCCTCTCTTCCCAAGCCCTCACGCCACCGCCGTCGTGCGCCGCCCGCCGCCGCCGCTCGCCGGACTTGTTCCGGCTAGTTTTTCGAGGAGAATCCATTGGCAATAAAATCCTTCAGCCTTCTAGTGCAGGCTGATTGGAGGGAGATCGATTCTGGTTGTGGACCTGATTGACGGATCTACCGCCATCTACCGTGAAGATCCGGCGTTCTTGTAATTCCGATTGGAGCCAGGCACAAGTGCCAGCAAGGTATACACTAAAACACCCTATGAATGTCATAGATCTTTGAATTGTTCATCGTATTGATCGTCTCCCGGCACATGTTTATTTGTTCTTCCGCTGCCTCGCCGGGGGGCGTGATCCGGATCCCAACACATCGTCAGGCTGCACGGAGTTCCAACAAGCATCATGTCAGATAGGGACCCAAGGTTCGTATCTCGTTTCTGGAAGAGCTTCCAAGAAGCCATGGGAAGTAAGGTTACTCTCAGTACTGCTTATCATCCGCAAACAGATGGTCAAACTGAGAGGACCATCCAGACCCTAGAAGACATGCTTCGGACTTGCACATTAGACTTCGATGGCAATTGGAGCGAACATCTACCCCTGATAGAGTTCGCGTACAACAATAGCTACCACAGCAGCATAGGGATGGCACCATTCGAAGCCCTCTATGGACGAAAATGTCGATCGCCGTTGTATTGGGATGAAGTTGGAGAAATGGCCATCTCAGGACCTGAACTCGTCCAAGAGACAGTGAAAAAGGTAGCCATTATAAAGGAGAGACTGAACGCAGCCCATGATCGACAGAAAAGCTGGGCAGATTTAAAGAGAAGACCCTTGACCTTCGAGGTAGGTGAAAAAGTGTACCTTAAGGTTTCACCAATGAATGGAGTAGTCCGATTCGATAAGGCCGGAAAACTGAATCCCCGGTATGTCGGACCATTCGAAATCTTGGAAAGAGTAGGAACACTTGCCTACAGACTGGCCTTACCACCCAGTATATCGAGAATCCACAATGTCTTCCATGTATCTCAACTAATAAGATATATCACGGATTCTAGCCATGTTCTCGATGAAGGACCACTCCTCGTGGAAAGGAATTTGAATCAAGGACTGAGCTATGAAGAAGTCTCAATTCAAATAGTGGATAAAAAGGACCAGGTTCTTAGACGAAGAACAATTCCGTACGTCAAGGTTCAATGGTCCAACCACACCGAACGAGAAGCCACGTGGGAAATGGATCTTAGACGAAGAACAATTCCGTACGTCAAGGTTCAATGGTCCAACCACACCGAACGAGAAGCCACGTGGGAAATGGAGGAGAAGATGCATAGTCAATATCCCTACCTTTTCGAGGATCAAAGTAACCAAAGTTTCGAGGGCGAAACTTCTTTTAAGGAGGGAGGGATGTGAAAACCCGAAAATTCAGCTCCAAGAAATAGAGAAAAAAAAATCAGCTGCTGGAAAATCAGCAGTTGGGTCGCTAATTTAGCAGTTGGCCATTTAGCGACTCAAATTCAGCAGTTGGGTCGCTAATTCAGCAGTTGGCCATTTAACGACGCAAATTCAGCAGTTGGCCATTTAGCGACGCAAATTCAGCAGTTGGACTTTTAGCGACGCAAATTAATTCAGCAGTTGGCCATTTAGCGAGGCAAATCCAGCACTTGACGATTTAGCGACACAGAATCGGAGTTAGCGATGCAGATTCACATTTAGCGACGCGAATTCAGCAGCTGACGATTTAGCGACGCAGATTCACATTTAGCGACGCAGATTCTCATTTGGCGACGCAAAATTCAGATTTTTGGCTCACGAATTCCAGCAGTGTTACAAGTCACATTTCATGGTTTTAACCGACGAATTTAGGAGTTAATGGCCAATTAAACTACTTAATTCAAGGGATTAAATTGTGCATTCGTAACAGCCATTTTATGGCCATAAAGGCAGAGAATTAAAGCCTCAAATGACAGGCCTTTGATTACCCTCCTCAACAGCTATAAATATCAGACTATGATCACCGATTCTTCCTCACAAGCATTTCAAAAAATTCCCTCAGAAAAGCAATAAGCTCTCACGCTTCAACTCTGCCAGATTTCACAGTTGAGTTCCTGCATAAGTTGAAACCCAGTGTCGTACACCAAAATTTTTGGCAAAGGGCTGATTGATTCCTGCGTTTTTGGAACCGCCAGATTTCAGACTTCACACTTTTTACCAGATTCAGACTTCAGATTTGTAAGTGGGCTTTTGCTATTATATTCGTTTGATATACTATATATATATATATTATTCATGTAAGAATTCAGTTTTGAACCTACTGTTCGAGCACCTTTCTGTTCAGATCTCTGTTTCACTTCAAACTCTGTTTTTGCACTGATTTTTCTGTCGTAATATGGGTCTACGGAATATTCCGCACTCTGGGTTACTTGGTGTAACCACATGGCCTCGACCCCTTAGAGGAGTAAAAATTAGGGACTGATCAGTAAACCATAGACACAAAGTAATTATCAGTGCTAGCTTTTCTGCTACTCGTTCTATTAAGTTCTGACATGCTCTGTTAAGCTCTGTTATGCTCTGTTCCGAATTCTGTTAAATATGTATATATATTTGTTGTTTGCTCGAATGGTATCCCCCAATTGCTGAGTGTTTCCCCAAACACTCATCCCTTACTTCTCCACCCAGATAAGAATGAAGAGCAGGTAGAAGAAAAAGAACAAGAACAATTTTGGGGCTGGTGAAGATTCAGTTTCTGTTGATGTAGTAATTTAATTTTTTTCGCTTCCGCAATTTTATCTGATTTCCGTTGTAAAAACGATATTATTTTGGATATGTAATAGACTGGTTTGAGCTATGCTATGATGGCTTAATGTTTTACAATTTTATAATTGTTTACTATTGCCGATGTCATGAGTCTCGGTTTCGGGGCGTGACAGGCAAGCTCAGTCCGAGATTCATTGGACCGTTTGAGATTTTGGAGAGGGTCGGTACGTTAGCATATCGTGTACACTACCACCCAGTCTGTCAGCAGCGCATAACGTGTTCCATATCTCGATGTTACGGAAGTACGTCCCGAACCCATCTCATGTGCTGGACTTTGAGCCGCTTCAGTTGGCGCCAGACTTATCTTTCGGGGGGCGACCAGTTCAGATATTAGCGCGAGAGGAGCGCAGGCTTAGAGCGCGGAGGATTCCGATGGTCAAGGTCTAGTGGCAGAATCACTCGGCAGATGAGGTTACCTGGGAGACCGAGGCCGATATGCGTACGCGCTATCCAGAACTTTTCGGACGTAACCATGTTACGGAAGTACGTCCCGAACCCATCTCATGTGCTGGACTTTGAGCCGCTTCAGTTGGCGCCAGACTTATCTTTCGGGGGGCGACCAGTTCAGATATTAGCGCGAGAGGAGCGCAGGCTTAGAGCGCGGAGGATTCCGATGGTCAAGGTCTAGTGGCAGAATCACTCGGCAGATGAGGTTACCTGGGAGACCGAGGCCGATATGCGTACGCGCTATCCAGAACTTTTCGGTACGTAACTTAATTTTGGGGACGAAATTTCTATAAGGGGGGGAGAGTTGTAACGCTCGAAAATCCTAATTACGTGAATTGAATGCATGACTAGGAGGAAAACCTTATGATTATATGATTTGCATGTCATGTATGTGTTTATGTGATGATTTTATGCTTTATGTGTGCTTATCGCTTTACGGTACGGTTTGAGACCGGTAAGCGGGGACGAGTCCGGAGTCGACCAAATCGAAAATATTTTAATGTTTTAGCACTTATACATATTTTAAAGCAAAATATATTTATTTTATGCACAATTTCCAAGAAAATGAGATTTTATGCACGGTTACCGAGGAGGATCCGTTTTTCGCCTATGCGGGCCATTTTTATGACTTTTATGACACTTTTAAAATTGAGAGGCCTTATGTTACGAAAATTAAAGGCTTGGGCGCTGATATTTAAATGTTTTTAAGCCTTTTTAATTAGGGTATGGGCTAGTATAATGATGGGCTTATATTTTTTTAAATAAACATGGTGGAAGGGCTTTTTAGCCCATTTTTTTCACACACCCTCCACCTAAACTCGAAAATTTTCCCTAGCCCTCCTCTCATCAGCCAACTTCAGACTCCATACTCTCCTTGGTGGCCGAAAATTGCAAGTTTTTTCATTGGAACTCAAGGTGTGGTCATCTTCATTGTCCTCCGCCCCAGTATCACGTATTTTTGCTTCTCTATCAATCAAGGCATGTTATATTCTTTCTTTTCTCACCATATAGATCATATTACACTGTTTTTATAAATATTATGCATGGAAATTTCGTGTATGCTTCAGATCTCAAGGTTTATGTTCATGATCATGCATGTACTCATATGTGCACCTCACGGTTTTGATCCTTTTTGAATGGCTTCGGTTCGTTGGCTGCTTGAGGGGTCTTGGCTCATGGTTAAGTGGTTCATGGTGGTCCTAGGAGTGGCTTTTCGTGGTTAGAAGTGGTGGAATTGTGGTCGAACCAATGGCTTGATGTCGCACACCGCGCAGTGTGTGTTTGTGCGTGTCGCGTGCGTCTCTTTCCCAGCATTCGTTCTCCTTCGTGCGAGC
Source organism: Dorcoceras hygrometricum (assembly GCA_001598015.1). Classification (NCBI taxonomy): domain Eukaryota; kingdom Viridiplantae; phylum Streptophyta; class Magnoliopsida; order Lamiales; family Gesneriaceae; genus Dorcoceras; species Dorcoceras hygrometricum. Next base: position 182,485 of record KV006423.1, read on the forward strand.
TTGGTTGGGGCTGTGGTTGGTCTCGTTAGAACCGCCTGGACCTGGGGGTGGTCCATCCGGAAGGGCTCCGGCATTGGTAGCCGTATCCGGGAGAACGAACGTGAAAACCAGCAGGTGGTCGCGACGGCGTAGTATGGCTGGTGCGTCCACTTGTAGCGACCATATCTCCCTGGTTAGGTCACGGTTTGAGGCAAGGTCGGTCACGCTAGAACCTCCTGGACCTGGGGGTGGTCCAGTCGGAAGGGCTCTGGCAGTGGTGGCCGGATCATGGAGAACTAAGGTAACAACCTTAGACTGGTCGCGGCGGCGGCTTGTGCAGGAGAGTGTATTTTAGGTTTAGGGTTGAGTGTTTGGTTTGGGCCGGTTCGTTTGGGCCGATGGGTCGGTTAAATCGGGTCGGGTCGAGTGGTTTAAGTGTCGATTCAATATTTTAAGTTCGATCCGAGTTATTTTATTTTTGGGCCGGGTTATTTTATTTTTAAAGTTCGAGTCATTTTTATCCGTTCAAGTCGACTTTTTAAGTTAAGATTTAGTTTTTGGTCAAATGACTTCGGGTCAACGATTTTAAGTCAAAATCTATGTTAAGTTGCTGGAATTTTTAATTAAATTGGGTTTTTAGCCAAATTTGGTGATTTTGGGCCAATATTTATTTTAATGAAATTTTAAACCTTTTTAACGATATTGGGCCGAGTCCTTTAATAGATTTTAAAGAGGGTCATCCTTAGTTGTTGGGCCAAGATGAGTTGGGCTTATGATTGTTATAAGTTTGAGTTGAGGATTTGGGCTTAGAGTAGTGGTATGTATCATGCTATGTATTTAAGTGTATAATGTTTTAAGAAAATTTGAATATATTGATGGGCCAAGATTTTAAGTCGCATGATTTTTATGAAACGCATGCATCATGAAAGTTTAAAGAATGTTAAGGCATGAATGAAAATATTTTGAGAAATTGAAGTGTTGTGGGGAAAAGTAACGATGGGAGTTAGCCGGGTATCCGGGCCCGAGGATCCCCTTTTAATGGATAACGATTATGAGCCTATGGATCCATGTGATCACGACATGGTGAAGTGGCAAGCATAGAGGTGTGACATATAGAGATCCCGAGGTAAGGTCGGGTGAACCACACCGCCACGTACGTTGGTTTATAGATTGATCAATCGAATTTAACGGCTCTCACTTCATGGATACGACTCGTATGTTCTTCTAAGTTATGTTATGTATTATGCTATGTCTTAACATATATGTTATGATGATTTATGTACGAATACAGCATGATTTAACGTTTTAAGGCCTTTTAATGCACGCATGTCATGAAAATTATTTTCATACGCTTATGTGCTTGTATGTGGTTTTACTGTATGTACCTTGTTATTAGCGGATATAGAATGCTGGGCCTTTAGGCTCACTAGGTTTATATGATGCAGGTGAGCATGGTAATGATGATGATATTACTCCGACCGGCGGTGAGGACGTCTGATGCTCCGCTGCGGCTGTTACCCCGTGACCGCTTAGTTATTTCATGTTACCTACTTTTAAACATGTTCAGTTTTTCCGCAAACAGTTTTTGAGTACTCTGATTTTTTATTATTAGCTTTTGAGACGTGGATTAAGGATTTTTGCAGTCGTTTTATCGCATGTTGAGATGTTGTTTTAATGCTTAAGTTATGGTTTTATTTATCGCTTTCATTAAATGTTATTCCACGTCGGCTTTCAAAAAAAAATAAAAATTTTAGAGGTTTAGTATTTTTCAACGTATCCTACTTATTAGCTTGGGATGCTCCAACAGCTTACAACACCCCAAAGCCGTTCTATAAGCTCTCAGATCACAGTGCATAATCCTGGAACAGCTCACTATCCCAGAAAGATCACGCCCATTGTTACCTACTACACAGTATTCCTAAGCTGTTAACAGCTCATGGACTCAGCATAGTCCTTGCTTAACAGCTTGCGCCTATCTGATGCACAATGAACAGTCTACGCTTCCACACGTCAAACCAGCTTGCGCAACATGCCATCATATCTCTAAGATGAACCTACAATCTGCTACGACACCTAAGATCAGCACAGGCACTCAACAGCTCACGCCAATGTCCCGGTGCGCTAATTATAGATTAATTACTCAATTAATCACAAATATGTGGAAGCATTAAAAATGGGCTAAAAATTTTTCGTTTTGGGCCTGAACAAAAATCATCTCTTCAAAATACAAGCATACTTAAAATAAGTATTTAAACTCAAAATCCAACAGCAGCAAAACAAAAATAAGTATGCGTCAAATAGGTAAATACACATCATGATCCCCAAATACATAATCACATAGGCATCCCCTGGTTCGATACATACAACATATAACTGGGACTCAGAATGGGGATATACCAGCTGACGCGCCACTCTGTCCAGCTGGATTACCTGAAGATACTGCAAAGGCCAACACCGACAGAAGCAGCCCAAAAATAGGGAAAAAGGACGAGGTCAAACCTCAGTACGAAGAGCAATCATAAAACAGGGATTCATAAAACATGCAATATTTCAAGTCGTAATATGCATGAGGGTGCCAAAGAAAAATCGGTAATCAAGACCAACAACTCAGCTGGCAATCCAAATCTCAAGGGAGCCTCAACACCACACACAGCCAATCAACCGGTGGAAATCATCGATCCGTGATCTTCAGGTGCGACAATCAGTCGACCATCACAGTTCAGTGGTATTCAGGCGTGATGACTCAGTCGGCCACCACATCGATGATAGCATTGGACCTTTCAGGCGCGACAACTCAGCCAGCCGATCACAATGCTAGCTCAATTCGGGCATCAATAAAATTCAGGCTCAATATTTATGCGTGAATGCCAGTCAATATCAATTCACTAACATACATAGATCATACGTAAATAGAACAGATAATCAAATCACAGTCAAGAAAATCTGTTCACGTAAATACTCAGTCACAGCATTCTCAACACACTGGAAATATTCTCATGCTTATGCCAGAGCTATTTAAATAAGCTCAAATCCGTACCTCAAATCTCAGTAGCTAATACCTCGACAGATCTCACGGGGACACTGCACCAACAGCCCGCTAAATCGTTCTTCCTCACCACCTCATGGCGAAACACAACAGGAACTGCTCAAAAGCTCAAATCTGTCAAGATATCTCACAATTCAACTCAAAAATAAGCTCATACAGCTTACGATCTATGGTCGAGAAACTCAACCCAATCTCAACTACACTACGTAGGACCAACCAGCTCAAATCGAAGCTTAGACGAGAAGAAATCACTTACTCGAAAACTCTAAAGGAACTGAAGAACCACTGGTCGGAAATCACGAAGATATCAAACTCTGCAACTACTTTGTGCTCCCTCAACTCGTCGATTTAAGTCTCCAAACTGGTAACAATCGAAAGCCCTAAGGAAGACGAGCTCAGCGCCACCAATCTTGCTCCAAACGGCGGCGTAAATCGACGAAAATCGACGGAGAAATGGTTCTAATGAACAGTAAGGGTTTTGAAGCTCTCGAGAAGAAGATACGAAATATCGGATCTCAATTTCTCTAAGTGTTGATCGACACTTAAATTATCTTCCCATCAACGCTACTGTGAAAGTCAATTACTTATGTCAAATCTGATACCATCATTCAGATCTCAGTGCTACTTTAGATCTGATCTCTCTACACTGTACTAGCGCGCGACCATCAAACGACTACAAAACGACGTCGCATAGGAGTCCCGCTCAAAACCAACAGATCACACTTACACATAGACCCGTTCGCAAACATCCAGATCTGGCTTACATCAAACGACGTCGCACCAGAGTCCATTTCTCATCAAATCTGATGCTCTCTAAACGATGCCGCATCACTTCATACTCTGCCAACGCCAAATCTGATATATGCTAAACGACATCGCATCACTATACTTAACTCGCGCATACCCGGGTAATCCAAAATGACATCGTTTCACTTTCCTCTCAAAGCAAACCCGCTCAAACACGTGAGGGACAGAACTGACCCATGTCTTTCTAAATCCAAAAATAACGAACCGATCTACTCAAACCACAAACCAAACCGATTCTCCCAACGCCTCTAATTCAATCGTGTGGAGTATTCACCAAATCTAAACTCCAGCGATAAATAATACACCACTTCTGTCCAACGCTAACGCTGACTCTCACGCAACGATACTCACCCGATACAGTTCTAAGTCAAAACCAAAGCTCCTATACTCAAATCTGCCCACGTCCAAAGCTGATCTCACAAGCAGCTTTGACCAATATTCTTAGGCTAAAAACCGATAATCCACAAGGCGTATTTATTCGATTAAATCCTCAATTTAATGATCTGCACAAAAATCTTACACGATTAAATCGGACTATCACCTCAAATCTGTTTGAAATCACAACATTAATCGAACATGAAATTTACAGTCCTCACAGCTAGTGTTAACCCAAGATGATTGCCGAAACATCTTACACCAACATCTTAGCATGAAACGTGATAGCTCTCCAAGCTGGATAATATCGGATGTTTAACCCTTAATCTAAACATGATTAAGCTACTAATTACCTCGGTTAATCAGGGTCTCACAAGGGATGAGACTAAGGATCAGAGACTGTACACCGTGGAGGATGGCATAGTGCGGTACAGAGGTTGTTATTGGGTTCCTAGCACATATTGATTGATGAATGATATTATGACCGAGCCACATATGTATCCGTACTCTATCCACCCAGGGAGTACGAAGATGTATAGTGATTTACAGTTGTTGTATTGGTGTCCAGGGATGAAAAGAGATGTTTCTCGCTTTGTATCAGAGTGCCTGACGTGCAAACAAATTAAAACAGAGCATCAGAGGCCAGTAGGGAATCTAAAGCCACTACCCATTCCGGAGTGGAAATGGGATGAAAAGAGATGTTTCTCGCTTTGTATCAGAGTGCCTGACGTGCAAACAAATTAAAACAGAGCATCAGAGGCCAGTAGGGAATCTAAAGCCACTACCCATTCCGGAGTGGAAATGGGAGAATGTCGCGATGGACTTTGTGGTTGGATTACCTAGGAAAGTGAGGGGACATACTGCTATCTGGGTGAAGAGATAGCAGTAATGTGGATCGTCTCACCAAGTCGGCCCATTTTCTACCGGTGAAGACAACTTTTCTATGACACAGTACGCAGAGCTTTATATCCGAGAGATAGTCCGATTACATGGAGTGCCAGTCTCCATAGTGTCAGATAGAGAACCGAGGTTTACATTTTCTTTCTGGAAGAGCTTGCACTCTGCCATGGGGACAAAGTTGTGTTTTAGTACGGTGTTCCACCCACAGACAGACGGACAGTCAGAGAGGGTGATACAGATTCTGGAAGATTTGCTTCGGGCATGTGTGATTGATTTTCAGGGAGGATAGGAGTGGAAATTACCCTTGGTGGAGTTCACCTATAACAACAACTATCAGTCTTCGATCAGTATGGCTCCATATGAGGCACTCTATGGGGGGAAGTGTAGATCTCCTATTCACTAGGATGAGGTAGGGGAGAGGATGGAGCTTGGACCAGAAATCGTGCAGCAGACGGCGGAGGTGGTAGTCAGAATACGAGATAGGATGAGGGAAACTTAGAGCCGACAGAAGAGTTATGCAGATAAAAGGCGGAGGGACCTCGAGTCCACGGTAGATGACCATGTGTTTGTCAGGATCGCACCGATGAAGGGCATTATTAGATCGGGAAGAAGGTTAAGCTGAGCTCAAGGTACATTTGTCCATTTGAGATTCTGGATAGAGTGGGATCGTTACCATATCGGGTGGTATTACCACCTAACCTCGTAGGAGAGCATAATGTGCTCCACATGTCCACACTAAGGAAGTACATTTCAAACCCATCACACGTGCTGAGCCTTGATCCCTTGCAGCTTACTCCAACATTGTCCTACGAAGAAAGTCCCAACCGGTTACGCAATAAAGTGATCAGAATGGTCAAGGTCAAGTGGCTGAATCACTCGGAGGAGGAAGCTACTTGGGAAACTGAGTTAGACATGAGGAGTCGCTATACGGAGTTGTTTGGTAAGTTATAATTTCGAGGACGAAATTTGTTTAAGGGGGGGAGGAATTGTAGCGCAGATCTTCTCGCATAAACCACATGCATGGGATATATGATTTAAATGATTGAATCATAAATTGAGGTTTTAAAATATTATTGAGGATGTATTATGAGTTTTTATGAGTTTCGTGAGATTTTCGATTTCAGGTGAATATCTGGTGCCGGGCCACAGAGGGATGATCGGGGACGATAGAGGTGACTTTAAAATGTTCCAAAAATTTGTTTCAAATATTTGAAGGATAAAAATATTATCTAGTGTTACATTTGAAACTTTCCTAGAGATTTGGCAAAAAAAACGACTTTTAGCGCTATTTCGCGAAAAAACGATCTTTGAGAAAAAGAGCGAGTGAGCATTTAATTTTTTTTTAATACCAAAATTTGGTTCATTTTCAAATATAATTTGAATGAAATAGTGTGTAGAAATTTCGATATTAGTGGGTTCAGACAAAGGGGCCATTTAGTTATAATTAGAGGGCTTAATGATAATTTTTGGACAGATTAGCTCACTTAAACCTTTAGATGCACGTTCCTTTAGATCATAAACCCTTAGAACAGCCGCCTTCCCCTCCCCATGCTTTCAAAAATTTGAACAACACCTCATCCAAGAAAAATAAGAAAATCGCCCCCTGTCACCTCCGTGAGTCCGGTGACGTGTATTCCCGATTTTTTCGTACGTAAAGGCAATTATAAATCTTTTTTTCTGCCACAATCAGACCATATATGTGTGTTATTGAATTGTGTAGGAATGAGCATTATTCTAGAAATTCAGTTCTAGGCAGCTTGTGTGAGACCTGAAATTAATAAAAGATTAATTGTTGGATTAATCGGTTTTTAAGGATTCTGGATGTTCAGATTTCATGTTGAAGGTTTTGTATATAATTTCGGGTCAGATTTCACATTTAGAACAATTTTGGAAGTTTTCGTATTTTTGAGTCTTTGGAGGAGAAATCTGATTTTGTGATGAAAGCTGATCGATTTGGTGTAATCTGGTAGTAGCGTGTATTTGGTATCACAGGAGATCGATACGGAATCGTTTAGGTGAAGTCTGGTAGCGTTTTAGAATTGCCTTGTTGTGTTTTGCGTTGATTATAAATGACAGCGTTTATATTAGTTGGTGCGACACCGTTTTAGTTAGTTGAAACGCAGCGTTTTGGGTATCAGTTGCGAGGGATCTGTTCGCATGTGTGTCGCCTGGTTGTATCGCTGAGAGCAGACGTCAACGCGGGTCAGCGTTCCTGTAGAGCGAGGTGGAAACATCGTCGTTTTGGAGTGGAGCGCTTGGACCAGCTGTTGGTTTTCGTTGGACATCAGCTGTCGCAAGATTTCACGCGGTGTTTGATCAGCCGTTGGGTTTTTCAGCTGTTGGCAATTTTAGTGTCCAGCAGTAGTAATCTGTTGTAGCACTTATTCAGCCGTTGGGTTAGTGACCAGCCGTTGGTTTGTGGAACAGTACAACAGCTGAAATTTGTCGGTGGATTTAATTCACCAGCTGCTGATTTGGGAACATCTTTAGCGTCGGCTGATTGTGTCGATGAATGTTTTAATCAGATTTCACGCTTGTATATATTAGAAGACTTGGTATTCGACTGGGTTAACAGATTCCATACATAGCGATATTTTCTCCCGATTGTTGTCTTTCGTCGCGAACCCTAGAACACTATTCACCGTGAGTTTCTCCGGCGAATTTCCATCGTTTCCGGCCGCCATTTTGGACATTCGAGGTAGCGTTGGACTCCTCTTGAGAAAATCTTTCATCCTATACCACTCTTGGGAGCTGTTGTTAGCTGGAAGTAAGATCGCGAAGTGCTTCCTTCGGCCGTGTGTTCGCTGTGCAGGTAGCCCTTCGATTTAGAGATAAGATCTTACCTTAGAGCTTTGTTATTGAGCTTCCTGTTGAGTTGTTGAGTAGGATGATAGCTGGTTTGAGTGTATAACTCCCAGCCATGAGTTCTGTGCCGTGTCTTGTGATATTTATGTTTTGTGCGTTGTGTGTTTAGCAGGTCTAAACCAGAATTCTCGGGACTCTTGTTGTGGTAATCGTTGCACAGAATTAAGGTACGGTTGAGCTTGTTACAGCATGAGGTTTGGCATGGGTAACTGCAGTGAAGGCTGATTGTTGCTTCGTGTATTGCTGCCAGTGTTTACTATCTGCTGTTATGTGCATACACGCATTATATCACTTGCATTTCAGATCTCAGCCATATTGTGCATTGTGTTGTTGTCTCGTATCTTGTTTTATTGCGCTGTTGTTTCTTACCAGGATGCGAGGGCGAGCGGCGATACCGCACTCTCATCTCCCTGCTAGGATCTGTTAGCCCTCATGCGCCGAATGGTTAACTACCACAGTTCATGAGTTGTGCAATGGCAGGTTGAGCTGTTTGATGCATCTGGTATTCGGGTGTAGTGTCAAGGCGAGTGGCTCATTACCACACTTTGACCACACCATGTGGACACTGTTTGTTGCAGATTCTATGGAGCTATGTTTGAGTTCCTTGGCTCCCTTTTCGGTTGTAGCCTTCAGCTGTTGCTCTGTGTCTCATGCATAGCATCTGCATTTTATCTTATGCTTTTCTTTAGCTGTTTTAGTTGCTCTCCGTACTAGGGTTTGACCCCATGTCCCTCTGGGGCTTGGTTTGTTTTCCTTGCCTGTTGTGTTGTTCAGGTTATCCAGCTGGTCGTGGAGCTAAGCCGGCTGGAGGTGCCCCAGGTGGTGGTTAGAGTGTCCCAGTAGCGTATAGCATATATTTATGTAGCAGTATTGTTAGCCAGGGGATGCCCTGTGCTTTTGTTGTATATTGTTGTACTCAGTTGTGGTTTTTACCAGGTATTTGATACATGTTTATGTTGTACCGTTTTTTGTGGTGGTTTTGTTAAACTGGGTATTAGTTTGGTGGTCGTGGAGCTAAGCCGGCTGGAGGTGCCCCAGGTGGTGGTTAGAGTGTCCCAGTAGCGTATAGCATATATTTATGTAGCAGTATTGTTAGCCAGGGGATGCCCTGTGCTTTTGTTGTATATTGTTGTACTCAGTTGTGGTTTTTACCAGGTATTTGATACATGTTTATGTTGTACCGTTTTTTGTGGTGGTTTTGTTAAACTGGGATTAGTTTGAGTATTGTCGTATTTTAAATTATATTGTTTTAAATCGTCAAAAGCAAAAATTTTACCCGCTTTTTAGTAGCTTGCGCTTTTGTTGTGTGGTTTTACTCTGTTGTGAGCACGAGGCCTGACATTTTTGGTATCATATCTTAAGCTGGGATAAGCTCAATTTCTTTGATCACACTTGAGTCTAGGCACAGTGTCGTGTGTTGCATGTTCTTGACCTATGTGATTATGTGCTTCATATTGTTGTGATATCTATGTTGTATCTGTTTTCTGTTGCTTTATCCTGTTTAGTGCCTTCGTGGATGCTGCCTAGACGTAGAGCTAGAGGTAGGGGCAGTTTCAGGAGTCGGAGGGACAGAATGATGATCGGCGTAGTGCTCCTAGTCATACTCGTAGTAGCCGTGATGAGGAGGAGGATGTTGAGGTTTTGCCAATCCCTGTAGAGAGGATGGACGTTGTGATAACGAGTTTTCAGAGAATGAATCCTCAGGTTTTCAATGGCGATGAGTCGAGCGAAGATGCAGATTCATGGCTTCGGAACATCACTGGTTTTTTTTATCGTGTCCAGTATGAAGATGAGCTTCGTTTGAGTTCGGTGACCCTTCAGCTTAGAAAGGGTGCCGAGCGCTGGTGGCGAGGTGCTTCTAGTACTTTGTTGGAGATCGGCGTTGGGATTACTTGGGACAGCTTTTACGAGACTTTTAGGCAGTAGTATGTTCCTGAGTCGTACGTGAACGCCCGTGAGCGGGAGTTTGATCATCTGGAGCAGGGCTCGATGTTTGTTCGTGAGTATGCTAGGATGTTTTCTTCCTTGTTGGCGTACGTTCCGCATGTTTCTAGCCGGGAGAGGGCCAAGAGGGCCAGATTTTTAGAGGGTTTGAATGAGGAACTGTATCAGATGGTGCTGACAAGCAAACCCAAGACTTATGTTGAAGCAGTGGATAGTGCTATCGATATTGAGGAGGGTTTGCGGAGTCATCGTGCTCGTAGGCAGCAGGTGGTGCAGGGTGGTCGTCCTGCTGGTCAGGGAGCGCAGTCTTCTCAGGCTTCCCAGTCAGCCCATCAGCCCCAGCAGCAGCAGCAGCCGTAGGTGGCACAGCAGTCTGGTCGTCAGAGGTTTCGACCCCGTGGTCAATAGTTCAAGAAGAAGTCTGGTTCGAGCTCTTCTGGTTCAGGTAGCTCGAGTAGCAGTGGTTCTCGAGCTGAGTTCTGTGGTTATTGCGGTGGCAAGCATCCTTCTACCCAGTGTGTCGTTGTGCAGGGCTCCTGCAACATTTGCAGTCAGTATGGGCATTTCGCTAGGGTGTGTCCGTCAGTTGGATCGCATCAAGCCGCAGCCCCGTCTCAGGGTCATGGAGGACAGTCTAGGGGTCCCCCTCAGTTTCAGCAGCCCAAGATTGGTGAGACTCAGTTCAAGCCGTTCCAGCATCCTGGTACGTCGCTATTCGGACAGTCATCTCAACCATTCTTTTCTGGACCCCAGCATGCTCAAGCCAACGTCATTACTAGGGAGCAGGCAGAGGAGACGCCGAGCAGGGTGATTGCAGGTACATGTCTTGTTTTTTATTTTCCTGCACGTGTGTTGTTTGACACCGATGCATCGCATTCTTTCATATCTGATTCTTTTTGTTATTGAGCATGGTCTGTGTACCATTCCTTTGCGCGATGCCGTTTCTGTTTCTACCCCTGACGGTGTGAGCCTGTTCTCCCAGGAGGTTTTGTTAGATGGCGTTTTGAGATTTGGGGAGCATGTGTTGGTGGCGAATTTGATCCGTCTGATGTTGTGGGATTTCGATTGCATTGTTGGGATGGACATGTTGTCCAACTATAGGGCCTCCGTGGATTGTTTCCATGGGATTGTTTGCTTTAGGCCTTTGTCTGGCGAGAAGTGGGACTTCTACGACCAGGATTCTTGATCGAAGATCCCGTTAGTCTCAGCGATGGAGATGTTCAGTTTGTTGTCCTTAGGGAAAGCTGGTTTCATGATATATGCTCTAGATGCGTCTTCTTCTTCCCGTATGCAGCTCAGTGACGTTCCCGTGGTGCGACATTTTCCCCATGTGTTTCCGGAGGAGATTCCTGGTTTTCCTCCGAGGAGGGAGATTGACTTGAGCATTGAGCTGGTGCATGGCACAACTCCGATTTCTCGTGCTCCGTATCGTTTGGCGCCTGCTGAGTTGAGAGAACTCAAGGTACAGTTGGACGATTTGCTGGAGAAAGGTTTCATTCGACCTAGTATGTCGCCGTGGGGAGCGCCCATTTTGTTTGTGAAGAAAAAGGATGGCTCAATGCGGATGTGCATTGATTTCCGCCAGTTGAACAAAGAGACTGTTAAGAACAAGTACCCTTTACCCAGGATCGATGATCTGTTTGATCAGCTGCAAGGTTCTGCGGTGTATTCTAAGATTGACTTGTGTTCCGGGTACCATCAGCTGAGAGTAAGAGATCAAGATGTCACAAAAACTGCTTTTCGTACAAGGTACGGACACTTTGAATTCCTGGTTATGCCGTTTGGGCTGACCAACGCTCCTGCAGTCTTTATGGATCTGATGAACCGTATCATTAGAGAATTCATTGATCAGTTTGTGATAGTGTTCATTGATGACATCTTGGTATATTCTAAGACTCCTTTGGAGCATAAGGAGCACATGAGAATTGTCCTTCAGACATTGAGAGACCAGCAGTTGTATGCTAAATTCTCCAAGTGCGAGTTTTGGCTAGATCGCGTCGTGTTTCTGGGTCATGTTATTGTTAGAGTAGATGCCCAACTAGCCAAATTGTGGCGTGTGGGTTTATAGACTCTTGTATGAAACAATCTTTATATATGATATTCGCATTTATTTATATGGCATTCTTTACTTTCATTGTGTTGTATAATTATTAACAATTGCGTTGAGTAAAGACCTAGAATACACTAAAGTGTATGTTAGATGTGATAGTGGGTATGACGGCTATCATGAAATACATCTAATAGTCACTGTGTATTCTGAACATGTTCCTAGTCGATTGGACCGTCAAAATGAGGATAAGGCCGCCCGAGCTAGAGACTAGTATCTGCGATGCGAAGTATCATGTTTCATTGGTAGGGAACAGTTGTGATGTTCTGAGCATGCAGATAGATAATGACCTGGTGATCTATCGAACTACCCTCGTTCGGACTTTCCAAGTGGTTACCATTTGTCGAGTGGATAAGTCCGAGGTCTTGGTTGTACTGATTAGTCCTCACGACTCGAAACGTCATTGAGACT